>WNWK01025508.1:0-28470 GCA_009830355.1 Cherax destructor | reverse complement strand
GCGGTTCATATCAATGCATGCATACGTCACATTTCTTTTTAATTTGTGTTCATTGTGGTATAGAAACCACTTGGCTTCTCACGGCTTTGAAAGTCTTCTTGAACTCGTCTTTCAGAAAAGAAATTAAAGTGACATTTGAGTTCAGTGTTCCCACATCTAGTTAACTTCCTCTTTACCTCTGCCAAGTGGGGTTTAAGAGGAAGCTGTCAAACACATGAGGTTTGAGGAGCCTTCAAAGTCTTCTGTTTTTCTTTATTCCTTAGAAAAAGTCACATTGGCTTTTTTCGAATTTACTTGAAAAATAGCGCAGTGCAAGAAGCTTGGCAACATTGGAGAAGAACCTGTGAAGGTAGGTGCTACCCCAGCGACAACAACTGCTGCTGAAGTCACCATTGTTTTTAATGTACATCTTCCGTCACCTTAATGAACTGAACTCAGATATTCAGGGTCGCAACCAAACCATGTTTAATTTTGATTACAACAAAATCATCTTAAGAGCAAAACAGATGGTTAAAGGCAAGACTGGAGCAGCATTGCCAGACCTGAACGTCTTTGCTGGAAGCCTCTCATTAGTGTGAGTTAACAACACCGGGGGTTCAGTGTTGTGAACTCACAAAACTTTAGAAAATTTATCAGTGAGCGATACCTTTAAACTCTCGATGGTATTCTGGGCAACACTAGTAGAGTAGGCGTACTGGTGGCCCAGCACCACCCAGGTGATGGAGAGGAACCTGATGCCGTGGAGGCAGGTGACCACCTCAGGGGACCTTACGCTCGTCACCTGGAGCAACTTCTGAATGTTGTGGCTGACGGAGAACACCAGCAGGTACTGAAGGCGTCCTGGGAGAAAGAGACAAATTTCACATGAATAAAATTATAAATTGTATTGATTTTGAGTTGAAGAAATAGTTATAAATCAAATTTCCAACAAAAGACTCTGAGAATGATAAAAAAAATATGGAAGGGTGAAAATAAATTAATTATATTGGGAAGAGAAGAAACTTATTGAATAAAATTTCGAAAATAAGACAATGACAGTACAAATATCTGAGAAAAGCCAGAAGGAAAAAAACAAAAAAGGATTGAAATAAACAAGGCAGAAGGACAGTAGTAGCAAACCAGGTAGAAACAAAGTAGAAATAAACGGTAGAAGGAAAAGATGGTAGAAATATCTCTTACCCTTCCTATAGTGGGCTCGAGTAGGTGTAGAGGCGATGTATAGATCCAGCAGAGTGGCTGCTGCCCACACACCCACCATCACACCCACCAACACTCTGTACATACACACTTGGTTAGTGTTAAGAATATCAACTATTTGAGAGTTTCAAGCCTTATCACTACACGAGGGTTATTAAGGTTGCATGTAACCTGTGCAACACTAGTCAATGATACTGAGAAAGTAACTTCTCAGTGTGTATACACAGAGATATACATCTCATTGTATACACACGGAGATGCGCACGTCTCATTATACACACGAAGATTCGCACGTCTTATTGTATATACACGGAGACACATCTCTCATTTTATACAAACGGAGATATACACCTCTCAGAGTATACACACTGACAAATTTAACCAGAGACAATGATAGAGAAATAGATACCTACAGGCCAGTGATCTCTGAAGAGTCCAGATGGTGAGGTTGGTCCACTTGACACTCTATGGTCTTTATCTCCAGACCAGTTGGTGCCAGGGCTGCCTCTACACTCTCCTGTTAGGAATAACCGTCTCAGTGGTGTGAAGGTGGAGAGAATTTATTAGGAGGAGATGTAGTTGCCAATGGAGGGGACAGAGGTGAGGGAAATGCAGGTGAAGTGGTGGAGATGCAGTTGCCAGTGGAAGGGACAAAAGGGGGGGAGATGCTAGTGAAGTGTAGAAGAGATGCAGTTGCCAGTAGAGGGGGCAAAGGTGAGGAGATGCTAGTGAGGTGTGGATGAGGTGCAGTTGCCAGTGAAGAGGACAAAAGTGAGATGCTAGTGAAGTGGTGGAGAGATGCAGTTGCCAGTGAAGAGGACAGAGGTGGGGGAGATGCAGTTGCCAGTGAAGAGGACAGAGGTGGGGGAGATGCTGGTCGAGAGAGGTAGAGAGTACGTGGAGACGAAGCAGATGAAGGGAAGGGAACGCAGGTGGAGGGGTGTGAAAAAGAGAACTCGAGAAGTTTTTTCTTAATAAATATAGTACCTTGAGCTCAGCTGGTGTACAGGTGGAAGGCATGCAGGTGGCGTAGTAGGAGAGGCTGATGAATTGTGACAGGAGGGCGGAAACTGAGGGCGTCCTGGGTGCTGGCCCCGGCCTTCCTCTGCCCACATCATCCTGCCCACTGGTAGTGTTCCCAGCTCTGAGCACAAGACACCCAGTCATGGATCAATGTTTACTCCTCAAGTGACCTATCTATCATGGAACAAACATTTTCAACGCTACAAAAATAATCACCCATCATAAAGTAGTTATTTCATTAGTTCTACAAATTAGCTATTCCGTTAGTTCTATAAATTAGTTATTTCGCTAATTCTATGAAATAGTTATTTCTTAGCAGGATTTATAACTCCAATACATGGACAGGTGTTCTCTAACTCTCTTAATTTATACTTTCACTCTTTTTTCTCTCTGTTTACAGTGAAATATTGTGCTGATCAGCCGAGGAATAAATGACCAGCGTTGGAATAATGTTATACCATTTATCTTATAATTGTCCACGTAGCCTATACTAAAAAGAAAAGTTGAAGCAGCTGCGTATTTCCTTCTAGCCTATCAACAGCGGTGATACAGAGGATTTTACCTCTCCTTCCACATATATTGGCACTATGACACTCACCCGTAGGTCAGGAGACAGTACTGCCCCTGGAAGTTGGCGTCCAAGTTTAGAGGAATCTCTGCCTTCAAATTCTGCTGCTCTAAAATGTTACCTTGGAGGCCAAGGCTATTTTCTTCGAATTCTGGAAGGTAGCCGAGGATATCTTGAAGACGAAGGATGTTTTCTTCGAGTCCTGGAAGGTGATCTTGGAGGTCTAGATCAGAGGAGAGGTGTTTGGTCTCTGGAGAGACTCTGAGGCTGACACACTCGGTGAAGAACCCTAGCAGCAGCTGGAAGTTTCCCACCAACACACCGTCAGCAAACTTTCCCCAGGAGTCTATTACTGTAAAAGGAATTAGTATCTGCTGGAAACTCAAACAGAAATTTTGCTAGCAGTGTTTCACTAGTGAAGCCAGGGTCACATAACTTGCTTAAATAAACAATATGAAAGTTACAATACCATGGCTGGAACAATTGACAACTAACTCGGAAGCTAAATGACGTTTTGTCTTTCTCAGACAATTATCAGATGGAAATTTGATAATGGTCCAGGAAGGACCGAAACATCATTTAATTTTATCTTCAGTCTGTATTCCTGTTGTGACCTGTTTAAATTCTTACCAATGAACAGCGAGTCAGAAAACAGGTGAAACCGTTAAACAAAATTAAGTGTTCCACTGCCTCTCTGACACTTGTTCAGTAAGATAGTATTACGTAATTAGAGGACTGTTCTTATCTTGATTAGACTTCAACAAGCTTATCTCAACACTGACTTTATGAACTTTTCCACAGTGATGAAGCATGATAGGTGCCCCGTGGCCTGGTGGCTAAAGCTCTCGCTTCACACGGCGAGGGTCTGCGTTCGATTCCCAGCACGGGTAGAAACATTAGGCGTGTTTCTTTACACCGGTTGTCTATGTTCACCCATCAGTAAAATGGGTACCTAGGTGTTAGTAGACTGGTGTGGGTCGCATCCTGGAACAAGGACCTAATTTTCCCGAAATGCTCTGCATAACAAGCGGCTTTCTATATAGTAGTATGTCATTGATGTCAGCTAGGCCTGTATACCTTGTACATGTACTTGTAGTAAATAAAGATATTATTATTATTATTATTATTATTATTATTATTATTATTATTATTATTATTATAGGGAAGACACTCTTAATAGCTTCAGCGAGTTTGGGAATTTTAGATTCTTTGGAATAGTACTATCGTGTGTGTGGCTGATACTCTCAACACACACTTCAACAGGAAAATGTCTCCTGACGCAGGTGTTTTGTAACATAAAGCCCCGCTGACTGCTAGGTACCTGCTGGCGTACCAGTAGTAGGTTTTCCACTCCATTGAAAGTGGTGATATGTCAAGAGAAATGGAATCATATCAGTTATCACAAGTCACTGACACTGTTTATGGTTATATGATGATACTGGAGCTTTTGATCATAAGCCGAGGCCTTCCCTGGCTTACTAGACCATCCCGTGAAGTATTAAGTACCACATTACAAAAGGTAATGTTTAAGGTTCTCTACAACTTAAAAAACAACACTCTCGCATCATAAGATAACTTCATCATGAAAAGAATTACCACGCATATTG
Source organism: Cherax destructor (assembly GCA_009830355.1). NCBI lineage: Eukaryota > Metazoa > Arthropoda > Malacostraca > Decapoda > Parastacidae > Cherax > Cherax destructor. The sequence continues at coordinate 24,075 of WNWK01025508.1, read as the reverse complement.
ATCTTTTTTTTTAATTCTGTGGAAAGCCTAGCTAGTGGATGCTTGATCTTGAGTTTGTAACAAGTGTGGTATTTCCACCCTAGCAGTGAAGAGTGCCAGTCACTCTGCCATGGACTCTGAATCTGTGACCCTGAGTCATGGACACAACATAACCTAACCTAACCTAGTTTTTAAGATGTTCTTAATGAGCCACAGTGCAGGTCAACATGTGATCATCATATGACCTGATGACACAGATGAGTCATGACACTCATGCTCTCGTCTGGGATGTTACACACGTTATCAGTACCAGCCTTCGAAGACTTTTTTTTACTAGGAAAACACCACCACTTCGAGATCTTCCCCCACACCTACACTCACACCTACACCCACACCTACACTCAAACCTACACCTACACTCACACTCACACCTACACTCACACTCACACACCTACACCCACACCTACACTCACACTCACACCTACACTCACACCTGCACTCACACCTACACCCACACCTGCACTCACACCCACACCTACACTCACTCCCTACCCATCCTCTCCTCCACGTACATTGAAGGGACCAGAGAGTGTCATTCTGAAAGAGGTGAGGCCAGGCAGCGAGGGCAGTGTACAGAGCCAGCAGGTCACGACGACACTCTGGGTTGACGGAAGCTGGGTCAGGAAGATAGAGAGGGGCCAGGTCAAGCAGGTAGCGACGAGCCTGGGTCACTAGTGAGGTCAGGGAGCCAGTCCTAACAGCTGGCGTCTTCTGCTGTCTGTGAAGGAGAAGGAAAACTGCCATAATGTTAGTGAAGGGCTCTTAATCCAAGGAAGTGGACTTTCCTCACTGTCTCATGAACATACAAGATAAGCAGAACATCCAACAAAATTCTACTTATATTCACTATACATTACTTTCCTATATGCTTTTTAACTGTTCTTATTCCAGAAATATTTCCTTTGTATTTTAGTAGGCCTAGTCTGAGACCGGGCCTCGGAGCGATGATTTCCTGAACAGTTGGGGTAATAGATATAAAAGATAAGCAGTACACCTTAGTAAATAACATGATAACACGGCCGCTGAAAATAACTCCCTCTAACTTATACATGATAGGGTCAATGACCCTCATAACTGTACTTCAGTGTGTGATTTATAACAAACAGCGACGTCATATTTGATTTACTTTGACTTGACTCCTTGATGCCATTTTATTTATATACGTGAAGGAGGCATCACGGTCTGCTTTGTGGTGACGGTGGTGCGTGAGCTTCGTGGTGACGGTGGTGCGTGAGCTTCGTGGTGACGGTGGTGCGTGAGCTTCGTGGTGACGGTGGTGCGTGAGCTTCGTGGTGACGGTGGTGCGTGAGCTTCGTGGTGACGGTGGTGCGTGAGCTTCGTGGTGACGGTGGTGCGTGAGCTTCGTGGTGACGGTGGTGCGTGAGCTTCGTGGTGACGGTGGTGCGTGAGCTTCGTGGTGACGGTGGTGCGTGAGCTTCGTGGTGACGGTGGTGCGTGAGCTTCGTGGTGACGGTGGTGCGTGAGCTTCGTGGTGACGGTGGTGCGTGAGCTTCGTGGTGACGGTGGTGCGTGAGCTTCGTGGTGACGGTGGTGCGTGAGCTTCGTGGTGACGGTGGTGCGTGAGCTTCGTGGTGACGGTGGTGCGTGAGCTTCGTGGTGACGGTGGTGCGTGAGCTTCGTGGTGACGGTGGTGCGTGAGCTTCGTGGTGACGGTGGTGCGTGAGCTTCGTGGTGACGGTGGTGCGTGAGCTTCGTGGTGACGGTGGTGCGTGAGCTTCGTGGTGACGGTGGTGCGTGAGCTTCGTGGTGACGGTGGTGCGTGAGCTTCGTGGTGACGGTGGTGCGTGAGCTTCGTGGTGACGGTGGTGCGTGAGCTTCGTGGTGACGGTGGTGCGTGAGCTTCGTGGTGACGGTGGTGCGTGAGCTTCGTGGTGACGGTGGTGCGTGAGCTTCGTGGTGACGGTGGTGCGTGAGCTTCGTGGTGACGGTGGTGCGTGAGCTTCGTGGTGACGGTGGTGCGTGAGCTTCGTGGTGACGGTGGTGCGTGAGCTTCGTGGTGACGGTGGTGCGTGAGCTTCGTGGTGACGGTGGTGCGTGAGCTTCGTGGTGACGGTGGTGCGTGAGCTTCGTGGTGACGGTGGTGCGTGAGCTTCGTGGTGACGGTGGTGCGTGAGCTTCGTGGTGACGGTGGTGCGTGAGCTTCGTGGTGACGGTGGTGCGTGAGCTTCGTGGTGACGGTGGTGCGTGAGCTTCGTGGTGACGGTGGTGCGTGAGCTTCGTGGTGACGGTGGTGCGTGAGCTTCGGGTGACGGTGGTGCGTGAGCTTCGTGGTGACGGTGGTGCGTGAGCTTCGTGGTGACGGTGGTGCGTGAGCTTTCGTGGTGACGGTGGTGCGTGAGCTTCGTGGTGACGGTGGTGCGTGAACGCTTCGGGTGACGTGTCAGAGCTCGGTACAGGCTGCCAGCTTGTGATGACGTGGTGCGTGAAAGCTTGGGTGACGGTGGTGATGAACTTGGCACACTGGGTAAAACAACGCCAAGTGATGAATAAACACTGCAACCTGCCAAGATGTGATGAATGAAACACTTGCGCAACACTTGGGTAAACAAGCACTGCCAAGTGTGATGAATGAAACACTTGCGCAACACTTGGGTATTTTTAAAGATGTCTGTTTGTTTCACAAGTGTCTCATTTATTAACTTGTCAGTTTTCTGGACCATTTATAAAACACTGCTTAGTGTTTCTGCCATGCATGATGCCCTCGAATACTCCTTGTACCCACTTGAAGTTGAGCCTACCCGTGAAGCTGCGGCCCAAGCAACGAACTTCTCTGGTGTGGGGATGGAACGCGGCTGATCAGGGGCCCTAAGGCAGAACATCAGAGAGTTCGCAGCCTTTTGGTCCTGTGGCTGTCCTCTGCTGGCCTCTCACGTACACTTTTCTATTAGTCCTGGGATAGTTTGCCTTAGTAAGAGTGTAAGCCTTTCCTTGGTGGACTCTGGTGGTGGGTGGGGAAATGTATAGCTGAAGTTCAATTATTTTATGAATATTGTAAATGGTTCCTCTGCACCGTCCCTGACTACGGTACAGCCTTCTCCTAACTCACAAAGGCAATTTACAAATCGTCTTTTTGATACTCGACAGCATTCCCTCACTCAACAGTCAAGTCACCTACTGCTACTTGCTACTTCAGATACCGTACCTGATATTTCTCGACCTCGTCCTCCTCACTATAATCATATGAAGTCTCCATGCAGGGTTCCATTACCTCTACATGACATGTTTGGTCCAAATAATGCTTAAAAAAATTATGCTTCAACCCCAGCCCGAGAGGGTACGTATAATGCTGGTTAATAATGCTACTCTAGCGGATAACCTTCAAAATTACAACCTGTTTCATCTGAGTGCACACGCGATATTTTCCAAGGACAACACTTACAACAGGTGTCCATTCCCAGGGCAGAGACTTGTCCAACCTACACGAGGACAACCTACATATTTCTGTTTTACCCTGTTCATTTCTTTTCCACTTTACTTTGGGAGGTACCAGTGATTCATATATGTCCCTCCTCCCTTCCCTTTCCGAGATCTCGTATCTATGGATATGTGCTCCTTTTTTACTTAAGCAGTTTCAAGTACTTCACATGCTACTGCTGTTCACCACTGATGGTTCTAAATCCTCTGATGGTGTAGGATACCCAGCGGGTTTTCCGCGTAGTGTGATACACGGATGCCTACAGGATGTGGCAAGTATGTATATTCACGACAGAGTTATACTCACTTCTTCACGCTTTCATCTACATTATTTTTCTTCCCGCTTTTTCCTTTTTTATAGTTTCTGATTATTATGATGCGTTACAAGATCTTCGAAGCTTTGAGTCAGTTAACGGCTTGGTTTCGGAACATTCAGGACAGTGACGTTGATCTACGCGAGAGAATAACAAAGCTGTTATTAATCAAACCTCACTCGTCAAGGGAGGTTCCTTGATGCTGGTGAGGGGCTCTTGATCTAGGGAATTGGATCTGTGCTCCGGTTCCCTGACTTGAGCCTGAATACCTTCCATCTTCCATCTCTCTTCCCCCCCCCAACATGCGCTGTATAATCCTACGGGTTTAGCGCTCCCCATGATTATAATAATCAAACCACAGTCGAATTGTTAATCGACGTCTTACCGTCGCTGTCACGTTTCTTTGCTGACACAAACACTCACACAGCTGTCACTTGGGTGAAACTTGTCTAGTCTTGTCTTGCACTCTTATCACTAAGCACCTAGAATTTATATCCTCTCTCATTTTCAACGCCTGGGTGTCCTCACTTTGCCTATTCTTTCTGAAAAAAAAATTCAAAGCAGATACTACGACTTTTTGACTAACATTGACTTGTTACGCTCACTTTTGACTTTCCTTGTTAGTTCACCTTTTATCCCCTTTACCTGTAACTTCCCTCGGTTTTGCATCTCTTCATGACCCGTAGGGGTTTAGAATTTTTTCTGAATAATAATAATAATAATATTTGGTGTAACCCTTGTTGGTTTACTTCCATCTCGTCTACTCGGTTATGTTAACATTTCCTCACGAGGGTCCTCAACGCCGGTGCCATGGGATCGTCTCCTGTTCGGTAGGGCATGAATGCGATTCCCTGTGTGTTTGTAGCATTTGGAAAAAAATATTAAAAAAAAAGGTTTTCTTTAAAGTCGCCTCCATTCTGTGTATAGAACATACACTGTTAAGCATCGATAACAGTATAACAACAACTCAACGAAGATATATAATAAGCATAAATATCAAATGTATGATACAGTGCATTACGATGCTGTATAATACAACAATTCTCTCTCTCTCTCTCTCTCACCTGACCATCTCCTCCAGAAAGTGCTGCAGACGAAATATCTCATTTAGATCATGCTCCTTCACCTTGGGTCATCTGACTCCACACGACCTGTCTCTTCACCCCCTGCCTCCCCGTGAACTTTACCCTGGTCGCCAAGTGAGGCAGGAGGGTAGTCTTCACCCCCGGCCTCCATGTGAACTTTAACCTGGTCGCCAAGTGAGGCAGGAGGGTAGTGAAGGGCTCCCGAGCACTGAGAAACTAAACCAACGCACAGGAACGTCAGAATTCCTATCATGGTTCTAGTCATTGTTGTTGGTCAACTTTATTAGTCAAATCAGGCAGTTATGAATCTCTGGTTTCTCTTGAAGTATAAAGGAAGCTAGTAGAACACAGAAGCAGGTTCACTTTTCCAGGTTTCCTTCGTAATTCTTAATAACACGATTGCAAATAAACCACAGAACGGGTGTGCGCCTTAAAACGAATTGGCTTGTGAGTTTTAGGACTCACTTACCACGGGTTCAAATCCCACCCGTTCTGTGATTTCCTTCGCAAATTAGATTTCGTTAGGGATGAACTGGTATTGGACAAATGCCTACATTCACGAATTCTGTCTGCTTGTCTAGTCTTCCCCGTCACTATCACAAGGACTTTCCCTTCTTGTAGGTTCGCCGGTATGTTCCGGCCCAGGTCTTATCCAGATGGTGACCCGGCTGGCACAACGGACAGGAACGTCTTCAGAGCCGTGAGGAGTCTACCCAGCACTGCGAGTGTACGAACACCGTAATACAAGCCAAGCCTTCTAAGCCAACCTTTCGCCCAGGACTGAGTTTTACTGTCAGAAAATAGTCTTGCTGTGTATTACTTGTCTTGACGCACTTGTGGGAGAGTTGCCCCAGCCACTACCTACACTCCAGGGTTTATACAATGCTTTCACGGCACCTCCTTCACCTATAATCTAATCAGTATTGTTGCGGGCAGTTATGACAAATCTTGGTCATACTATCATAGGCAGAGACAATCTTATCTAAAGTATCTATATATATATATATATATATATATATATATATATATATATATATATATATATATTTTTTTTATATATATATATATATATATATATATATATATATATATATATATATATATATATATATATATATATATATATATATATATATATATATATATATATATATAAGATTTTGAGTTCGGCTTTCAACTGAAATGTGCACAATTCCTTTGTTGTCTTAAATGGATTTTATGACCTAGTTGGGGTGGGCCAGGGGATTCCTGACCCGTGTCAGGAAACAGTTTCATGATTCCTGAGGAACAAATGACCGTCACTTCACCCTGCAAGTGGGACATATGATTAAATATTTTTTTCCTTGCTTCCCTGAAGTCGTGTTCTCCTACTACAAGATCACTCGTCCTGTTGTTGAAGGCTCTAAGTAACAACAGCTTTAAGGTGGTTAGCTGTTGTTGATCCCCATACATACATTCCATAGGTAAGATTAAAGAGTAGTACTAAGTGAACAGGAATGTTTGGGAGGCATAATAGCATATTTTTGAGAGAATGTCTATTGTTTTGGATTTTTTTTAGATATGTTCTGGATGTGTGTACTGAATTTTAGTTTACTGTCTAGGTCTATTCCCAAGAATTTACCCTCGTCCTGTCTATTGATTGGAATATTCTTAATCTTTATGTTAAAAAAAATATATAAAGCTTTGTTCCCAAACATTATGAAAAAAATCATGTTAATATTTGGTGTGAATTTATTCGTTGTGATACAGATATTTTTGTAAGTTCAGCGTTTACAGTGTTGTTGAATGCAGCCGGATCGGCATTTGAAGTAACAAGTTGTGTCATTTGCAAAAATAATTTATTTAAGTCCCTGTGAAAGACGAGGAAGTTCATTAACGTTGGTAAGAAATATAGCAGAAGATCCAGGACACTACCTTGTGGAACTCCTATGTTGATGGATCGGGTTGCTGAAGAACAGCCATTAATGGTCACATGTTGATATCTGTCACTCTCTTAAGATTTCATGTATGGAAAAATAAACAAATGTAGCATAACGCGATTCTTTATTGACTACGTTTCGCCCACACAGTGAGCTTTATCAAGTCACAAACAGATCTGTTTGTGACTTGTACAGCAATAAAGGAATGGAACAGACTGCCTGCTCATGTCAAAGCCAGTCATAGCATGAGCCAGTTCAAGAAGAGCCAAAAGGTACCTAATGAATGTAGCGACAGAAAGGGAGGAGAATTATTTTTTTAGATTTTTAACTAACTCACATGTAAATATAAATAACTCAATTTACCTTATTCCTAGTACGTATATCTTCTTTTACTATGTATTTATTTTGTTAACACATCGGCAGTCTCCCACCAAGGCAGGGTGGCCCGAAAAAGAAAAACTTTCATCATTCACTCCATCACTGTCTTGCCAGAGGCGCGCTTACACTACAGTTATAAAACTGCAACATTAACACCCCTCCTTCAGAGTGCAGACACTGTACTTCCCATCTCCAGGACTCAAGGCCGGCCTGCTGGTTTCCCTGAATCCCTTCATAAATATTACCCTGCTCACACTCCAACAGCACGTCAAGTCCTAAAACCCATTTGTCTCCATTCGCTCCTATCAACATGGCCACGCATGCTTGTTGGAAGTCCAAGCCCCTCGTACATAAAACTTCCTTTACCCCCTCCCTCCAACCCTTTCTAGGCTGACCCCTACCCTGCCTTTCCTCCACTACAGATTTATACACTCAAAGTCATTCTATTTTGTTCCATCCTCTCTACATGTCTGAACCACCTCAACAACACCTCAGCTCTCTGGATAATAGTTTTGGTAATTCTGCACCTCCTCCTAATTTCCAAACTACGAATTCTCTGCATTATATTCCCACCATGCATTGCTCTCTGACATGACATCTCCACTGCCTCCAGCCTTCTCCTTGTTGCAACATTCACCACCCATATTTCACACCCATATAAGAGTGATGGTATAACTATGCTCTCATAAATTCCACAGACTCCTCAGTGCACCACTCACCTTTTCCCCGTCATCAATTCTATGATTCACCTCATCTTTCAGACCCTTCTTCTGACACGTCCACTCCTAAATATCTGAATACATTCACCTCCTCCATACTCTCTCCCTCCAATCTGATATCCAATCTTTCATCACCTAATCTTTTTATCTTCATCATCTTACTCTTTCCTATATTCACTTTTAATTTTCTTCTTTTACATACCCTACCAAACTCATCCACCAACCTCTGCAACTTCTCTTCAGAATCTCCCAAAATCACAGTGTCATCAGCAAAGAGCAACTGTGATAACTCTCACTTTGTGTTAGATTCTTAATCTTTTAACCTCACATCTCTTGCCAACACCAGAGCATTCACTTCTCTTACAACCCCATCTATAAATATATTGAACAACCATGGTGACATCACACATCCTTGTCTAAGGCCTACTTTTACTGGGAAATAATCTCCCTCTCTCATACTCTAACCTGAGCCTCACTATCCTCGTAAAAACTCTTTACTGATTTCAGTAACCTACCTATTATTCCATACATTTGTAACATCTGCCACATTGTTTCACTATCCACCCTGTCATATGCCTTTTCCAAATTCATAAATGCCATAAAACCTCTTTACCCTTATCTAATTACTGTTCACCTATATGTTTCACCGTAAACACTTGGTCTACACCCCCCTACCCTTCCTAAAGCCTCCTTGTTCATCTGCTATTCTGCTCTCCGTCTTACTCTTAATTCTTTCAATAATAACTCTATCATACACTTTACCATGTATACTCAACAGACTTATTCTCCTATAATTTTTGCACTCTCTTTTGTCTCCTTTGCCTTTATACAAAGGAACTATGCATGCTCTCTGCCAATCTCTAGGTACCTTACCCTCTTCCAAACATTTATTAAATAAAAGCACCAACGACTCCAAAACTATATCCCCACCTGCTTTTAACATTTCTATCTTTATCCCATCAATCCCTGCTGCCTTACCACTTTCATTCTACCCACTGCCACACATCACTTCTCCCACACTCCCAACTGGCTTTTCCTCACTCCTACAAGATGTTATTCCTCCTTGCCCTATACACGAAATCACAGCTTCCCTATTTTCATCAACATTTAACAATTCCTCAAAATATAGTATAATAATAAGAAGATATCTCGTTTATAATATAATAATAAGGTAATAAAAGGACCCCAATGGAAATAAGTCACTCTGACTTTTTGGGTTATCCTAGGTTCTCTACACATGCTGCTATGTTTGATAATCTGTGTAACTGTATTTGTGTATACCTGAATAAACTGAGTACAATTGCCAACATTACTATCACCACCATCAGAATAATCATCAGCATTGCTATCATTACTGCTATCGCCATTTATCATCACTATAATCATCTCAAATATAAAAAATAATAGAATAAAAAACCGCTACTAGATATAAATTAAATAAAAATCAACAAATTGTTCCTTATTTATTAACACTAAATCAGTGTTGGTCATTCAGCCCAGATTCGATTATCCGTCAGCAGATAGTATTACATAGTTGTCTTCACTTGTTTTCTTAAATGGGGTTTATAACCTAGCTGGAGTAGGGAAGGTGATTCTTATACAGCGAAAGGGTTAGTGATGTGACCTGTGTCCGGAAACACATCACCAGGCGAGTGGTGACATATGATTAATTTGTTTTTCATCTGATTCCCTCTGCTCACCTGATTCCCTGCTCACCTGATTCCCTGCTCACCTGATTCCCTGCTCACCTGATTCCCTGCTCACCTGATTCCCTGCTCACCTGATTCCCTGCTCACCTGATTCCCTGCTCACCTGATTCCCTGCTCACCTGATTCCCTGCTCACCTGATTCCCTGCTCACCTGCTACAAGGTCACCCGTCCGGTTGTTGAAGGCGCTGGTGGAGGAGGGACAGGGAGCATCAGGTAGGGTACACATTGTCTCAAACGTGTTTATCAGCGAATAAAAATCTTGGTCTGAGAGAGTTCCGGCGCACCGTAGGGTTTCAGCCTGATTTGCAGACTAGAAATTCAGTTTTTCATCTGTGGAGTGCCCTTTGCTTTCCCCTATCATATTCTTACTGGCACCTCCTTGCTCAATTGTGTTTTGATTGTTGCATAGGTGTTGAGCATCCGAAGAGGGACCCTGGAAGGCCTGAAGTACCCTAAGAACAGGATCCGTAGCCTCTCCGAGAAAGAGGCCTGAGGTGGGAGTAGGGACTTGCAGCATGTCTGCAAGAAGATCCCCCGTCTGGATGTTGAGGGCACTAGTGGAGGGGGCATCAGGACCTTCAGGGAGATTACATAGACTCTCAAACATGTTTATCAGCGTTTTCTCTTCCTGGCCTGGAAGAGTTCCGTTGTGGGGTAAGGCTTAAACCTGATTTTCATATTAGGTATCACGTGTCTTATGTTTGTACTGTTTTTTGTTCTCTTCCTTATCTTTGCATAATCGAAGAGCAAAGTTTTTAGGTTGGCGCAGGTTTGTCAACTTCTGTTCGTCTTTCTTACTGCAAAATATTCGAGTAAAAAATCGTTTCAACTTCCCAAAGAAACTTTTTTTCTTTTTCTTTGGGCGCTCGATTACAAATTCCCTCACAGAGGAGGCTTCTACTGGCACCCAACGAAGCCCATCATGTTCACCCTTAACGAAATTGATTGGAGAAGCCATCGTTACTTCTGACTTCATCTCTCTGAGTAAATTCTGTAATAATATTTACACTTACAATAGTACGGGTTTTAGAAACGGGTGTACTTGTCTATCTAGGTTTATGAAGCCTCTTCACTCTCATATTGATATGAAATAAATATAGTGAAGTTGGATTTTTCATAGTAAATAGTTATGACCACATAGCAAAGATAATGAAGTTATGATAACGTAGGGAAGATATATGGTAAAGTGAGACATATAAGTGTAGATAGATAGATAGTTAGATAAATAGATAGATTTAGTTTGCAGATTTTGTAGGGAAAATAATATACAGGGAATGCAGACTGTGAGGGTTGATAGTATTGTTGATATTAGTTATCGTAATATTGATAAGGTTGCCAAGAGTATTGTTGATTGTAGTTGTGATTATAATAATAATTATTGATGACTATAATGATTGTAGTGTTAGTATTGATGGAAGTGATGACAGCCATGATAGCAGGAATTAAAGTGATGATTGCATTGATGTTCACTAGTGATAGTGACTGAAGGGGCGATAGTAGTAGTGATGATTATAGTGATATTGAAGTGATGTTGGTAGAGATGATTATAGTGATGGCAGTACTGATGAAAGTGATGATAGTAGTGACAGTGATAATTGCAGAGATGATTGTAATGACTGTAGTGATGACAGTAGTAATAAGACTCATAATCGTAATGATTGTAGTTTAGATTGTTGTGATAATTGTAGTGATGAATGGTGTGATGATTGTACTGATAATAGTGGTAGTTGTAGTTTTGTTAATAGTGATGACAGTAGTGACTATACTGATGATTGTAGTGATAATGATAGTAATGATTGTAATGATAATAGTCATTACAGTATTAATGATAATGATGATTGCAGTGCTGATAATAGCGATGACACTAATTATGATAGTGGTGATGGTAATAGTGAGTGATGATTATAGTGATGGTAATAGTGAGTGATGATTATAGTGATGGTAATAGTGAGTGATGATTATAGTGATAGTAATAGTGAGTGATGATTATAGTGATGGTAATAGTGAGTGATGATTGTAGTGATAATAGTGAGTCATGGTTGTAGTGATGATAATAGTGAGTCATGGTTGTAGTGATGATAATAGTGAGTGATAATTGTAGTGATGGTAATAGTGAGTCATGGTTGTAGTGATAATAATAATAGTGAGTCATGGTTGTAGTGATGATAATAGTGAGTCATGGTTGTAGTGATGATAATAGTTAGTCATGGTTGTAGTGATGATAATATTGAGAGTCATGATTGTAGTGATGATAATAGTGAGTCATGGTTGTAGTGATGATAATAGTGAGTCATGGTTGTAGTGATGATAATAGTGAGAGTCATGATTGTAGTGATGATAATAGTGAGTCATGGTTGTAGTGATTATAATAGTGAGTCATGGTTGTAGTGATGATAAGTGAGTCATGGTTGTAGTGATGATAATAGTGAGAGTCATGATTGTAGTGATGATAATATTGAGTCATGGTTGTAGTGATGATAATAATGAGTCATGGTTGTAGTGATGATAATAGTGAGAGTCATGATTGTAGTGATGATAATATTGAGTCATGGTTGTAGTGATGATAATAGTGAGTCATGGTTGTAGTGATGATAATATTGAGTCATGGTTGTAGTGATGATAATAGTGAGTCATGGTTATACTGATGATAAGTGAGTCATGGTTGTAGTGATGATAAGTGAGTCATGGTTGTAGTGATGATAAGTGAGTCATGGTTGTAGTGATGATAATAGTGAGTCATGGTTGTAGTGATTATAATAGTGAGTCATGGTTGTAGTGATGATAAGTGAGTCATGGTTGTAGTGATGATAATAGTGAGTCATGATTGTAGTGATGATAATAGTGAGTCATGTTGGTAGTGATGATAATAGTGAGTCATGGTTGTAGTGATGATAATAGTGAGTCATGGTTGTAGTGATGATAATAGTGAGTCATGGTTGTAGTGATGATAATAGTGAGTCATGGTTGTAGTGATTATAATAGTGAGTCATGGTTGTAGTGATGATAAGTGAGTCATGGTTGTAGTGATGATAATAGTGAGTCATGGTTGTAGTGATTATAATAGTGAGTCATGGTTGTAGTGATGATAAGTGAGTCATGGTTGTAGTGATGATAATAGTGAGTCATGATTGTAGTGATGATAATAGTGAGTCATGGTTGTAGTGATGATAATAGTGAGTCATGATTGTAGTGATGATAATAGTGAGTCATGATTGTAGTGATGATAATAGTGAGTCATGTTTGTAGTGAAGATAATAGTGAGTCATGGTTGTAGTGATGATAATAGTGTTAAGTCTAATCTTCTTGGCTGCTTACTTTGGGCAGTAGAATGGTAGCGTAGGTGCAGAGATACGGCCGATGACTAGACTCAGTTTATTAATGGCAAGGTGTAGGAATACACAGGGACAGAGTGCGAGGGGACCGGGAGCCAGCACGTAGGGGGAGATGCTGCTTCAGTGAGGTAGGCCGTGTTAGTGAGAGAGAAGCATGGCTGACCAGCCCGACCTTGATAGGCCTATAGAGGGCAGCACCATAGTGCCGCGCAGTTTGAAACAGCCTCTGGGTAGGCTGTTTACATCCGCTCGGCCACCTACTGCGTGTCGTCTCGACACGACAATACTGGCGGGCACGAAGGTGTAAACAAGCAAGCAAGGTTACCCAGGGGAAACTGGCTTCCGGTCACCTGACATTTACAATAGGAAATTGCCGGTGCAGGCCGAAAAAAAACTCTCCCCCTACGTGAGTCGGGGAAGAGAAAATCGGCCTGCCCGCACAGCTGGACAGAAGACAGAACAAGCCAACGCTGACACAGGAACTAGAGTCTTCTATATACAGGTTGTCCACAGGGCCAGACGTCAACTTGACTGCACATCCATGAGCGCTGTAGCATCCTCACATCTGCAAACAATGACTGACAGTAGCATTTCCTAAGGTGTGACATTTAACTCAAAAAGGCGATATTGCCCTTGCCTTTATACAGGCTTTACAAGACACACTGGTGCACATACTCACAATAACATTATTTCCATGGAATTCATTATACTACGGGTACCCTCTAAGAATAAATTTTACGTATTTACATGGTGTTGTCCACCCTGACTCCATTATTTACTAACTATACAATGTGTGCGCATTAATCCCCATTTCTGCAAGCAAACAATTAGCGTAGCTAGCGTAGAGTCGGACAAGTCAGTAGGTATGTCAATGTCACAGAAATGTACTGCTGTCCGGGGTCTCAGGCCATAAGTATGGAGCCTTACAGGACTGTCATCTGTCGTAGGGATAGCGGGTGAAGAACTAGACGGGTTGTCACTAGTTTGAGTCTGATTGTGGTTTTGCAATGCCCGCGATTCCAGCTCTGCTTCAGCTTGCACATGATCAATATACTTCATGTGGTCAAGGTGAGCTTCTCTGATAGTTCCGGTAGCTATCTCCTCACCTCGAACTTATTGCGCGGAGCTGTCGTAGGACACGGTAAGGTCCGACAAACTTGGGGACAAGTTTATGCATACCAGGGGTCTGCGTCGGGTTGAGCAACATAACTTTGCAACCTGGTTCCACCTTACTTTCCTTAGCGTGGGCGTTGCGATCAGACGTGAACCTATCCGTGGCTTTTATTAGGTTCTCACGTACTCGCTGGAAAACAAGCTGTGTGGTCCGCATCTTAACTATACCGGTGTTATTGGCGTCATAGTTTGGGCTAGGCGGAGCAAACAGGATTTGTCAGGTAAACGCTTATCATAGCCGTACAAGGCAAAATGGGGTGTCTCGCCAATCGAGCTGTTGAGGGAAGAGTTCAATGTACACTGAACATCTGGAATAGCGTCATCCCATGTAGTACAACTCGGATTAACAGTTACTCTGAGCACCTCCAGAACTTTGCGGTTTGTACGTTCAGCAAGACCATTACTCGCCGGTGACGTGGAGCTACTGGTGCTTGGTGAATGTCAAACCTGGAACAAAGGTCCTTCATTGTGGCATTTATGAACTCCGACCCATTGTCTGACAGGAGAACACGTGGGCAAGTATGACGGAGAACGATACGCTCACGGAAAGCATTTGCGACTGTCTCGGCCGTTTTGTCAGGGATGGGTACTAACTCGCAGTACCGCGTCAAGTTATCTACCATTACAAGCAGGTGTTTATTACCCTTCTCCGAGGTCGAGAAATTCGTCAACAGGTCGACAGAAGTTCTCTCCCAGGGCTCCTTTGTAATGGGATACTTCAGAATGGGATTGGGACCCGTGACAGTACCCTTGTGTTGTAAGCAAACGACACACTGGTGTACATACTTGGCAATTTCTGCTGCCATCTTAGGCCAGAAATATTTCATTCTAGCCTGTTTGATGCTGCGGTCCTTCCCGGGGTGCGCTGCGCCTGGGACATCGTGGATCAACTTGAGAGTCGTGGGCACCAGGGACTCCGGTATCACCAGTTGTGTACGGTTCTGCCGGGTCCACTAGTCGAGCTACACGACACAGTACTCCTTGATTGACCACTAAGTCTGTCAGCGGAACGGGCGACTTGACTCGCGGGCCAACGTCCTCCTTGGTTAGGAATCGAAGGACTGGTGACCACACCGGGTCCTGCCGTTGGGCTCTCTCTAGGTCCTCGACGGAGAACGAGTTGTCTGCACTGACAAAGGCTATATGCCTCGGCAAGGCGTCAGCCACGACATTTTGCTTACCCGGTACATAGCAGATTTCGGGATTGTAGTCGTTAAAGGTGAGAGACCACCGAGCATGTTTCCCAGAGAGATTCTTGTTTGCAAAAAGGGATAATAACGGCAGATGATCCGTGTAAATCTTGATAGGATACTGGTAAATAATGTCTCTGAAGTGGTTCAAAGCCCAGACGATGGCTAAGGCTTCTAGCTCTGTCACAGAGTAATTGACTTCAGCTTTGGTAAGAACACGGCTAGCATAAGCTATTGGCTGTTGCTTACCATTAGATTCCTGCGACAAGACTGCACCGATGCCAACTTTGCTGGCATCTGTCGTCAAGGTGAACGCTTTGGTGAAATCAGGGAACCTAAGGACTGGGGCTGATGTTAACCTATTTTTAAGTGTGACGAAAGCTCTTTCTTGGTCACACGTCCACTCAAAGGGAACATCTTTCTTAAGGAGCTGCGTCAAGGGTGCAGCTAAGGTGGAGAAACCGGCTATGAAGGTGCGGTAGAATCCGGCTAGGCCTACGAAGGAGCGGACAGTATCCGCCGTCGTAGGTCTAGGGAACTTTCGCACAGCCGAGATTTTAGACTCGTCTGTCTTGATGCCGCTCTGAGTCACTACGTGGCCCAGAAACTTTATTTCCTGCTTAAGGAACTGGCATTTAGAAAGCTTCACCTTAAGATTAGCCTTGGCTAGTTTTTCCAGTACCCGCTCAAGCTTTACGAGATGAGTAGGAACATTTTGGGACATCACAATGAGATCGTCTAGGTAGACCATGAGCGTACGGAAAATCGTTGTCATTAGACGACTGAACGTGATTGGGCTTCCACGCAAGCCGAAGGGCATTCTCTTGAACTGATAATGACCAGTAGGCGTAGAGAACGCTGTTAGTTCTTTGCTTTGGTCATCAAGGGGGATCTGCCAAAACCCTTGAAGAAGATCAAGAGTCGAAAAGACCTTGTTATCGCCAATGTTCTGTAACAGGTCATTCAGAACTGGCAATGGAAATCGGTCTGGGATGGTACAGGTATTCAGCTTCCTGTAATCTATAACAGTACGCCATGTTCCATCTTTCTTGGGAACTAGGATTAGAGGGGCATTCCACGGGAAATGGACTCTCGATAACTCCATCGCGGAGCATCTTTGCAATGAGTTCGTCAGCAAACACTCTTTGCGCATGCGGCAAACGATACACAGGCACGTAAATGGGTTTAGTACCTTTATCAAGCGGAATATGGTGAGACATAAGCGGGGTCAGACCCATGGACTCGCCATCTAACGCGACGGCAGTGCGTGCGCGATTGAGAACCTGGAGAAGTTGTGGAACTTCTTCAGGGTAGTCTGTCATAGCTAGATCATCTTCCTGCACTGGCCGGGTGACGGAAGAATTAGTAGCGGACTCACCTGGGAGGACTGCACTTACAAGAACGTCAGCTGGGATTTCTCCCTCCACTCTCACCGGGAGAGGGAACCTGACGAGGTCGACAAGTGAAGTATCCTTCCTCAGGGGGAATTCTCGACTATGCAAGTTACCGACAAGGACTTGCAACTTGCCACGATGCACAGTGTGCAAGGACGGCTCAAGGGAGAGGCCCCTGACTCTGCATGTGTCGTTGTCGACTAGCACATGATCTCCTTCGAAAGCTCTTGTCACATACACCGTAACAGGAGTGAGCGAATGAGCCGACAAAGTGATGTCATACTTTGTACAGGCAGTAACTCTGCTCGCTGATGCCATGACACGAGTCAGACAGTCGCCTGCCGACAGGGAGACTGCGGCTTGACAACGGTCATCCTCTACAACAGCGCGAGAGTTAGAGTGATGGTCAGAATTGGCGTCCCCAGACTGGGTTTCACTGATAACTGCGCGCTGATGGTCAGGAGGTGACGAGATACGAGCTCTCTTATGAGGCGACCATCGAACAAAAGGGACGGGCGGGGATGACATTCGTGGCCATTCGAGGCCGCGACATGGGCTACCGCCTGGCCAATTGTTATGGAGGCGCCACCCTCCCCCTGATGGGACCTAACAGGAGAGGCATCAGTGCCATCTGCGCAGAAGCTTGGGCATCGCGACGGCCACTGCGTGTCTGAGTCATAGCGTCAGTTATAAGCACAAAATAAGTCAAGTAGAGCCTCTGGCATGCCTTGGTGAGGTGCAAGTAGAGCCTCTGGCATGCCTTGGCATTAGGGGCAGCTTAATCTAATGACTTATAGACTATGAACATAATACTATTGGAGTAATTGAGTTTGTATTGTAGATCGTTCAAATTATGATATGATGATAATACATTGTTCATTACAAAATGATGACAGTCATTGTAACAAGTGTTTAATAGGATGGAAACATAATAGTAAAAATTAAATTATCTTAATGAAAATAACATTGAGCATTTTGAGAGTATAATTTACAGTTTGAGTATTTAGTTTAGGGTGATTAGGTGGTAACATAATTGTAAAAATTGAAATTGGATCAAGTATAACTTGTAGCATGCTCGTGTCAGAAGCCAGGCACAGGTATGGTAGGATTCTGGATAGTAGAGTCAGAGTGCACATGCTGTGGATTCCATCTCACATTGGTCTTCAGATGCATGATAGAACTGATAAATTGGCTAAGTTTTATGCTCTCAAAGAGGGGATAGATTACAATCTTGGCTTGTCAGTTAGCAGTTTGAGAACAATAATACGAAAAGAACTTCAACTGAATTTTATTGACTTAAGACTCAGGGAGTTTGACACCAGTCAGTTCATCTATCATCATTCTATCATGCAGGAGGAGCCACATGTCTATGGTGCATCCAACAAAATAAGCAGACTCTTGGATGTCACTACCGCCCGCCTCCGGCTGGGTTACAAGTATCTTTGACAGGTTAAATCACCACCACCAGATGTAGACCAAACAAGATGTAAACTTTGCCAGTTGGATTATTGTCACACCCTGCGTCATTATGTACTGGAGTGCGATAAAATTAATGAATTCAGAGACTACTCATTCAGAAATGTTCAAGATATGTCAAAGTATTTTATCCACAGTGGTATATTACAGACCATTCTGGAAAAATACCCTGACTTTGCTCCCTGTAAATAAAGCATTGACACGTGTGTGTGTGTGTGTATGTACATGTGTGTATGTGTATGTGTGTATGTATATACATGTATGCGTGTGTATGTGTATATATGTATGTGTATATGTATATGTGTGTGTGTGTGTGACCCAACAATTAAAATTTGCACCAATAACTCATTACAGTTGTGGCTGGGTGTAGACTAATAGATTGCTCATTGCTTTATAATTTGTTCATGAGTGCAACCATGTACAGACGTAAGTAAATTTACTTACATGATTCATTACCTTGTAACTAGTGAATTAATTACCATTGTACCTTGTTCAGCTATCAAAACTTTGGGGCCCAGTCTCTGGACCCTATATATTCCTCTGTAATCTGCAAATACCTTTGTAACTTGTCATGATTGTGACCATCTGAGTTCATTACCTTTGTAACTTGCTCAGCTATCAAACTTTGAGGTCCAGTCCATGGACCCATTATGTACCTCTGTAATCTTTTGACTACCGCCCACAGGATGGGTATGGGGTGCATAATAAAGATATCAAACTAACAACTTATAGGAAAATGACTTTGAGCATTTTTGAAAGCAATTTACAGTATGAGTATTTAGTTTAGGGTGAGTAGGTGGGTTTTGAGAAGTCTTAAATTGATTTTCAGACAAGGTTATTTTAGCATTTCCTGGTAATGAGTTCCAGATTCTGGGGCCCTTTATGTGCATAGAATTCTTACATAGGTTGCTGTGGACGCGGGGTACATCAAAAAGTAATCTGTATCTTGTGTTGTGGTCATGGGTCCTATTAAAGTTGGTGAGGAAAATTTTGAGCGGAGGGTTTATATTAGAATGTAGAGTTCTATGTATGTAGTAGGCACAAGAATGAGTGTGAATGTTCTTTATGGTGAGTAGTTTTAGACTTTTGAATATTGATGGAGTATGCTGTCTAGAGTGGGAATTTGTTATCATTCTGACTGCAGCCTTTTGCTGGGTTATGAGTTATGCTGGGTTATGATCCCCATGCACAGATTCCATAGGTGAGATATGGGTAAATGAGTGAGTGATATAGTGCAAGGAGAGCTGATTGAGGCAAATAGTAGCGTATCTTAGATAATATGCCTACTGTCTTAGAGATTTTCTTGGAAATTTGTTGTATGTGTGTTTGGAATTTAAGACTACTGTCAAGGTGGATTCCTAGGAATTTTCTCTCTGTGAGTCTTGTGATGGGTGAACCATTGAGCGTTATGTTAAGTGGAACATTTGTAACTCTGTTTCCAAACTGTATAAAGTAGGTCTTGTCAGTATTTAGAGTAAGTTTATTAGTCGTCATCCATGTTGATATTTTCCGTAATTCGACATTAACAGTGTTGGCCAGTATGACTGGATTTGGGTGAGAGAAGACATATGTTGTGTCATCTGCAAATAATATGGGTTTGAGTAGTTGTGATGCATTAGGTAGGTCATTGGTGTAAATGAGGAATAAGAGTGGACCCAGTACACTTCCTTGAGGGACTCCTACTGTAATTTGCTGTGTGGAAGAGTTCGCTCCATTTGTGTACACATATTGACTTCTGTTACTGAGGTATGACTTTATGTAGTTGAGCGAGTGCCCTCTTATACCATAGTGTGCTAGTTTTGTAAGCAGTAAATCATGGTCGACTGTATCAAAAGCTTTGCGTAGATCAATGAAGATTCCCAGTAGGACTTCTTTCTTCTCAAGTGCAGTGTATATTAACTCTAGCATGTGTATAATGGCATCATTTGTGCTTTTGTTAGTTCTGAATCCAAACTGACAGGGGTTGAGTATGTTGTGTGAGATGAGGTAGGAATAGATCTGTCTATGAATTAATTTTTCAAATATTTTAGAGAGCAGTGGTAAATTAGATATTGGTCTATAATTATTCAAGTCTGTTTGATCACCTCCTTTATGGATCGGGGTGACCCTTGCTATTTTGAGAATTGATGGGAATGTGGAGGTTTCAGTGGATTTAATGAATAGTGTTGCAATAATTGGTGACAGTACCTGTGAAGCTTTTTTGTACATAAAAGGTGGTAAGCTATTTATGTCTCCTGCCTTGTTTTTAAGGGTGTTGATTATGAGCGAGACTTCTATTGGGTTGGTAGGAGCTAGGAATAGCGTATTAGGGTAGTTGTTGGCGAGGTAGTCTGTTGGACGGGTGTTCGAGCTTGGGATTTTACTCGCTAGATTCTTTCCTATGGTGAAGAAAACATTAAGTCTGTTTGCTGTCTCAGTTGGTGAGAGTAGGGGTTCATCTGTTTTTGATAATTTGATGGTATTGTTCTTGGATATCTTTTTATTTCCTAGAATTGCTGATAGGGTTTTCCAGGTCTTTTCATATCACCTTTATGTTATGTAATCTGTTCTCATAATATAATTTTTTTGACCTTCTTATCAGGCTGGTAAGGATTGATGAGTAGCGTTTGGATTGTTCTCTGGTTATTAGACCCCTTCTGTATTGTTTTTCATATTGGTGGCTTTTGTTAATGGATTTAAGGATGCTGGGTTTTAGCCAGGGATTGTTGAGTCTCTTAGCTGTGATCTGTTTAGTTTTTTAGGGCAATGTTTGTTATAGAGGTGGTGGGTTTTTTTAAGGAAATTATTGATGCATTCATTAGTATCTGAATATGATCCTATCTCATTATTCCAGTCGATGTCAATCATAGTTGTTATAAAATTATTAACATCTGACTCGTTATGTAGTCTGAAGGTAACTTTTGAAATATCTTGGGGCAAGTTACCTAGGTTGGTTATGAGAAATGTAGGATAGTGGTCTGTGGTGTTGTCTGTGATTATGCCTGATTTCAGAGGGGATATAGTGTTAGTCCAGTTGTTGTCTAATAATGAGATACTCGTCTCAGAGATTCTTGTAGGTTTTGATATTGTTGGTAGTAATAAGCAGTTGTTCATAGCGTTTGTGAATTCTGTTAACCTGTGGGTCCTGGTCATGTAGGAGATTTATGTTGAAATCTCCTGTGAGCAGCAAATGGTCTTTCTTCATGTGTGCATCAGTTATCAGGTTTCCTAAGTTTTCACTAAAGTGGTGAATGTTTGACTGTGGTAATCTGTAGATGTTTATCACTGTGAGGGTTTTTTGCAGGTCTTTTGATTTAAATTTAGCTACAATATATTCTCCATGCTCATCTCTTGTGCAAGAGTTATTGATACCAGTCGATATTACACGGTTTCAAGTAAAAAATTACCCAAATTCAATGAACGTTCCTCAATATTTTCCGTATGATTGATACAATTATTTAAAAAATACTTTATATTAAAACTAATGTAATATACATGTACTGTATATATATATATATATATATATATATATATATATATATATATATATATATATATATATATATATATATATATATATATATATATATATATTTATATAAATGTAGTTTTAAATGTAAATAAGTTAGTCATAAATATTAGTTTTCTTTTATTTGTTATATTTATTATAATAGAATATGAGATTTTTTGAGGAGTATCTAAACTATATATTTTTCGTTTATTTCCCTGTTTTATGAATTAAGATAAGATTTAAGATAAGATTTCTTCGGATTTTTAACCCCGGAGGGTTAGCCACCCAGGATAACCCAAGAAAGTCAGTGCGTCATCGAGGACTGTCTGTCTTATTTCCATTGGGGTCCTTAATCTTGTCCCCCAGGATGCGACCCACACCAGTCGACTAACAACCCAGGTACCTATTTTCTGCTAGGTGAACATGACAACAGGTGTAAGGAAACACGTCGAAATGTTTCCACCCGCCGGGAATCGAACCCGGGCCCTCCGTGTGTGAAGCGAGAGCTCTAGCCACCAGACCACCGGGCCAAGTAGCAGGCAAGTAAGCGGAGTGATGGGTAGGCAGCCAGATAGACAGGAAGTCATGGAGACGGCTTGTAAATAGATAACAGGCAGCCAGACAGATATAGGCAGAAACAATGGGCGTGTTTCCTTACACCTTTTGTCCCAACTAAATTGTATTGACTTAATACTCAGGGAGATTGACACCATTCAGTCCATCTATCATCATTCTATCATGCAGGAGGAGCCACATGTCTATGGTGCATCCAACAAAATAAGCAGACTCTTGGATGTCAATACTGCCCGCCTCCGGCTGGGTTATAAGTATCTTTGGCAGGTTAAATCACCACCACTTATGTAGACCAAACAAAATGTAAATTTTGCCAGATGGACTGTCACACCCTGCGTCATTATGTACTGGAGTGCGATAAAATTAATGAATTCAGAGACAACTCACTCAGAAATGTTCAAGATATGTCAAAGTATTTTATCCGTAGTGGTATATTACAAACCATTCTGGAAAAATACCCTGACTTTGCTCACTGTAAATAGAACATTACCACGTACGTGTGTGTGTGTCTGTGTGTGTGTGTGTGTGTGTGTACTCACCTAGTTGTGGTTGCAGGGGTCGATTCACATCTATGTATGGATCCTGCCTCCACTACAACACTTCTCAGACTATGTATTCCACTTCCTGACAACTCTGTGACTGAATAAATACTTCATAACATCCCTGTGATTCATCTGAGTCTTCAACTTCCAACTGTGACCCCTTGTTGCTGTGTCCCATCTCCAGAACATCCTGTCTCTGTCCACCTTGTCGATTCCTCTCAGTATTTTGTATGTCGTTATCATATCCCCCTATCTCTCATGTCCTCCAGTGTCGTCAGGGCGATTTCCTTTAACTTCTCTTCGTAGGACATTCCCCTTAGCTCCGGGACTAGTCTTATTGCAAACCTTTGCATTTTCTCTAGTTTCCTTACGTGTATTTGCACTGGGAACGCTTGAAGTTTCTAAACCTGTACTCCCTAGAACGCAGGCGGGAGAGATACATTGTTATATACACGTGGAAAATTCTCGAGGGATTAGTACCAAACTTGCACACGAAAATCACTCCCTACGAAAGCAAAAGACTCGGCAGGCGATGTAACATCCCCCCAATGAAAAGCAGGGGTGCCACTAGCACGTTGAGGGACAACACAATAAGTGTCAGGGGCCCAAGATTGTTCAACTGCCTCCCAGCATACATCAGGGGGATTACCAACAAACCCCTGGCTGTCTTCAAGCAGGCACTTGACAGGCACCTAAAGTCGGTACCTGACCAGCCAGGCTGTGGTTCGTACGTTGGACTGCGTGCGGCCAGCAGTAACAGCCTGGTTGATCAGGCCAAAGAGCAAATATGTCATTTACATAGCGGAGCCAGAGTGAAGGGCGCACACCAATAGTAGGCATAATCACAGACAATACCACTGACCACTACCCGACCTTTCTCATAACAAATCTCGGAAAATTACCACTAGAGACTACTAAAGTTACCTTCAGACTACATAATGAGACAGCAATAAATAGCTTTATAACAGCTATGACAAACATTGACTGGCAAACAGAAATAGACAACTTCCCAGATACTGACTTATGTATTAATAATTTTCTTAAAAAGACCCAATACCTCTATAATAAGCACTGCCCTAAAAAAACTAAACAAATCACAACTAAAAGATTAAATAGTCCCTGGCTAACCCCCAGCATACTCAAGTCCATTAATATAAAGCACCTATATGAAAACAGTACAGAATGGGACAAATATCAAGAGAACAAACAAAACGCTACTCATCAAACCTAACGAGTCTGATAAGAAGGTCAAAAAACTGTACTATGAGAACAGATTACATAACTTAAAAGGTGATATAAAAAGACC
>WNWK01025507.1:0-28470 GCA_009830355.1 Cherax destructor | reverse complement strand
ATTCAGGTAAACCTGACAACGGCGAGAATACGAAGGATGTGCCTCATGACAGTTAAGGCAAGAGGGAGGTAGAGTACAAGAAGAACTGGCATGGTCGCAGCACCACAGACTGGGCATTCGGCCATGGACCTGCAATATTTTGCTGGATGACCAAAACGCCAGCAGTTTCTACACTGCTGCGGTGTAGGGTCACCTTTCGAACTTGTAAACGTTGACCTGCAATGTAGACCGAAGGTGGCAGTTCTCGGCAGTCAAACGTTAAACGAGCTATATTGCAAGGATAACGTCTTCGCTTATTGGCAGGGAGGACAAAAGTGTCAACTTTAAGGATAGGCGAGTTCTTGGAGCTCAAGCTGCTCGAAAATGTCATCACCACATGTCTGGAAATTCCGTTGGACAATGGTGTGGGGCAAAATGACAGAACCACAACAAGAATTGAGGGAATGGTGCTTGTCAATAGTAACAGGAGTAGTATCAATAGTTGTAAGAAGAGAAAGATTCGAGCTTGGCCAGCATTCTGGACCGTGATGATGCGAGTGCCGCTCTTGAGAGGTGAAATGAGATGTTTTGACCAACATGGCGTAGAGAGCCTTAACAATACTATGGTCTGAAAGATAGGTATTAAGAGAAGTCGGTCGAAGAGTAAAAAACTTTGTCCATTGAGTAGTTTGAAACAGAGAGTTTAAGGGGAGTGCGTGACGAGCTTGTCGTTTCTGAGATGAACGAGAAGAAAGTGTCGAATCGTCATGTGTGGGTCTTGGTCGTTTGGGTGTGGGACCAGGGGTGGTCCGATGTGAGACGGGCGAGCGATCGAAATTGCCGCACCGTCGAGGGAGAAGCCGGAATCAAGGTCAGAGAAGAGCGAAGGTCAGACGTATCGAAAGGGCCAGTCGGGTCCCCGGTACCTGAAGCAGGTGACGAACCGGCACCAGCAAGAGGTACAGGGGCATGAGAGGTGTCCAAAGAGTTGTCCGTTAACGAGGCAGGGTCAGTATTGGGTGCGGTATCAGGAAGGGGCCCGGGGTAGTGGGTTCATGGATTGGGTCAGCCATGGTTAGGTTACTTCTTTCTTTTATTTTTAAGAAAAAAAAAGAAAGAAGAAAAGAAAATAAAAATAAAAAAAAGAATAAAAAAAGGGGGGAACGTGGAGGAATAGGTCCTAGGAGGAATGAAAGGGAACGCAAATCCCCCTTCGTGCCCAAGAGGACCTCAACACCGCAAGTAGTGCAGATGCTGCATGGAACCCGTGCCATACCCTACCCTTCACGCCAGTAAACCAGCAATCCGGGATAGCAACCTCACATCCACCGAGCCATCTCGGCGGACAAAGAGAGGGCGGCCGGATATCCGCCTACAAAGCATACCGCCTTCGGCCACCACCCCCGAATCCGAAAGGTGGCCTCCAGAGATACACCCGTCGCCCGAAAGATACCCAAAGCCACCCCCCGGGTGACCGGAGAGGGATCGGGACATCCCCAGGCGATCCAGATTCCACGGCAAACTACACCACCGCCAAGGACCTCAACGGAATGGGATGGACTACGATACCCTTCCCCCTACCTAGGAACTAGAATGCCTGAGGAGAGAAGCTCCCAGGGCAAAACTGGGAAGGAAATAAGGGAGGGATGAGGAGGAGGAGGAGGAGGAAAGGGAAAAGGGAGGATGGGGAAGATGGGAAAAGGGAGGGGGGATTGGGGGGTAATTAGGTTCGGTCTGAGGAAGAAGACCAAGAGGTCCAATTCCTCAGACCGATAGCCTCTTTACCACGACAAGGAGCCCCCCTTAAAGAGGTCCTGAGGAGAAGACAGAAGCAAAGTTCTTTGGACAGATTTTTAGTAATAGAACCTGGTGAGCTTCAACCAGGTCAACAAAAAAAGAGACAGAAAGAAGGCTCTCCTTCCAAACAATAACATCTCCATTCTCAGTACTATCCTAGTAGGCACTCGACTCTTTTCAACAAAGTAATGTGAGGTTAAATTTGCATTTCATCTAATTCTTTTGTATTTATGTATGTATTTTAATATTAAGCAGTGTTTAAATTACATATTTTAGTATTAAGCTGTGTTTAAATTATTTATACATACCCCATCAATGTATTATATGCCAATAACAATAGGATTTTTTTTCATGGGAACGGATTAATCGTTTTTCCTATACGTAATTCTTATGGGAAAATTAGTTTGGCATACGTCCTGTTTGGTATAAGTCCAAGGTCCTGGAACAGATTAAGGACATATACCAAGGTACCACTGTAATACCATGGTGATTGTAACTTACCAGCAGCAAACATTGGAAGAATATCTGGACTACCCCAACACCAAGTGTGGCGACTCTCATTGAAAATTGAATCAAACTCAACCGGATTCTCTTTCCATCCTTTAGCAATAGCACTGGGGTCTTCATAGAAGCCAGCAATGATTGCAACATGGCCAGGTCGAGACTCTGTGGGTACCCGTGTGTGTGACACTCCCCATGTTCCTTGGGTCTCAATAACAGATCTGCAAAAGCATAAGATTATATTACTGTATTTCCTTTGACAATAGAAATTATTTTGTTTTTGAAAGAGATAGTACAAGGCAAATTTGAAGAAAAGTGGATGTAAACAGCAGCTACCAGGGAGGTACAATAACCCTTCAATATTGAAGAGTGTGGCCTTAAATGGCTCAAAAAATCCAGAAATTAATAAATGTTCTTCGTGAATAAGGTACTACTAAATGTAATGGATACATTGTCATTATTACTAATATTAATTACAATATTATTACTATTATTTTCATGGAAAGAAAGAAATCTAAAAGGGTCATAAAGCACTGCATGACAGAAGGAAAAGTGAGAGGGGAGGGGAAGAGGCAGGTGTGTTGAGAGATTACTGGCTGAAAGAATGGAGCAAACCAGTGTCAGTTTGGAAAGCAAAGTGTGTCCACAGCATTGGTAACACAAAGAGGACAGAGTAAGTATGTCAGGAAATCTGAGGTGTCTGAAATTATGCTGGTGTGCTTTCTAATTAAAGGAACAATCAATCAGAATATGTTGCAGTGTCCAGACTATTTGACAATCCTCTGGCATGGTACAGCATGCCTCTCCATGATAAGGTTATGCACTTCAAGAACCTGAGATTATGACAGATAACAAGGTTGACAAAGTAGCAATGTGAATAAAACAGCAGTGAGAAATTTTTTTTTATTAACACATCAGCCGTTTCCCACCAAGGCAGGGTGACCAGAAAAGAAAAAAACACTTTAATCATCATTCACTTCATCACTGTCTTGCCAGACGCATGCCTACACTAGATAAAAAACTGCAACATATTAACACCCCTCCTTCAGAGCACAGGCACTGTACGTCCCACCTCCAGGACTCAAGTCCGGCTAACTGGTTTCCCTGAATTCCTTCATAAATGTTACTTTGCTTACATTCCAACAGCCATTCATCTCCACTCGCTTCTAACATGCTCATGCACGCTTGCTAGAAATCCAAGCCCCTCGTACACATTATTATTATAAAGGGGAAGTGCTAAACCTGTAGGATTATACAGTACCTGTGGGGGATGTGGAAGGTATTCAGGTTTAATTCAGGGAACTGGAGCATATATCCAATTCCCTAGATCAAGAGCCCCTCACCAGCATCAAGGAACCTTTCTTGAGGGGCCCCTCATACACAAAACAGCCTTTACCCCCTATTAAGGTTTAGGGCTTCCCTTCCTGCCTGGAGGAGTGTGAGGGCAATGAGGTTCGATCTAAGGAAAGGAAGGGAAGGTTAGATCCAGTTCCGTGGATCAAGATTGCATTCATGGGAAAAGTGCTAAAACCTGTAGGGGTTAAACCGTGCGAGGGAATGGGAGGAATTCAGGTTCGATACAAGGAAGGGTAAAGCAGGTCCACTTTCTCGCATCAAGAGCCCCTTACTAGCAGTGAGTATATACCTTAAAAATGGTGCCCTGGTGGTGTGGTTGGTATAGTCATAGAAAGCATCAGCTCTGAGGCCATCAGCCACTATGAGGACTAGTCTGTGTGCTGCTGGGTGTTGGTGGTGTAGGTGTGGGGTCATACCATGGCTCAGTGGCGTCCTGAAGTATATGTCAAACACTGACATGAAGAATATCAGGTGAACCATGAACCCCACCACAAACATCCACATCTTGCCTGAGCCACCACACACACACACACAAGCTTCTTAATATAGCACTGCCTCAAGTCTCTGCCCATCCATCATAATACTCGAACAAATTCCTCTTCAGACTTAACACCCCCGAAAAAAACTTTTTTCCATTGTTGTTGGTATAATTAAAAGCCACAACGGCAAGAGTCGTATTAAACCTTTCCTCTTGGTGTTCCGTGTATATGCAAGTTATACACCTTATGTATAAACCTTGTGGCAGTCCAGTGACAGGTCTATAGAAAAGTAATCAACGTTACTACAGTGATCAGTATTAAGTTTGTCAATGAGGCGGCGGGAGTGGCAGTGTCTGCCGCACTACCATGGGTGAGAGACCGGCGCCAAGCAAGAGCCGCAACACCATCCTCTGCAGTAGCAACCTAAAGAATAATAATAATAATATCTTTATTTAGTACAAGTACATGTACATGGTATACAGGCCTAGCTGACATCAATGAAACTACTATATAGAAAGCCCCTTGTTATGCAGAGCTTTTCCCGCAAATTAGGTCAGTTTTGTCCCAGGATGCGACCCACTGTTATCTTCACCCTGACTTAATAAATAATTAAGTTATTGAGTAAGAAAATAACATATTTTTATATTGATGTTAGAGTGATGTGAGGCTATAAGGGTGTTATTGGGTATTTACTGGAGTTAGGGGTTTAATAAAGCATGGAGTTTTGTCTTCCAGTTTTCACATGTAACCTTATTTATTATATTTATGCTTAATTATATTTAAAATTAAATATTTTTAAATTAATAAAGGAATAAATTTAGAAAGAATATTTAAATGAAAAATATTGCTTTTTACAATCGATTGTAAAAAGCAATATTTTTCATTTAAATATTCTTTCTAAATTTATTCCTTTATTAATTTAAAAATAATTAATTTATATATATATATATATATATATATATATATATATATATATATATATATATATATATATATATATATATATATATATATATATATATATATATATATACATACATACTAATCTCTGGCCGAAAGAGACTCGAACCTTATTATTATTATAATCAAATAGAAGCGCTAAACCACAGGGTCTCGAACCTTAGAACAAGGTACGCAGTGCTTTTACCACTGTACCACACTGGACAATACCTTGGCGCCCAGCCAACACTAGACGTTTTGATCCAAGGCAGCCAGCTTACAGGCAATCCCCATTGCTCACATAATAAATTTGTCCATCACCACTAATACAGTGCCAGATGGGTTCAAGGAGGCCAGAGTTACTCCTATCTTCAAGAAAAATAGTAGGTCTGATGTCAGCAACTATAGGCCTGTTAGTATACTCAGTGTAATATCCAAAATTCTAGAGAGGGCGGTGTACTGTCAAGTAGTTAAGTATCTTAGTGACAACAACATTCTTCATAGTTACCAATCAGGCTTTAGGAGATCTTACTCAACCGACACCTCCCTAATTAATCTGATGGATTACATGAGAACTGAAATGTTTATAGGGAACCTCATAGGAATGGTAACTTTAGACTTGCAAAAGGCCTTTGATACTGTCAACCACAATATATTATGTAAGAAACTTCAAGCTATCGGCATAGGTTCCACAGACTGGTTTAAGTCCTATCTTAGCAACAGGAAACAAATTGTCAAAATCAACAAAACGGAATCAGAACCACTGCCGATAGCATGTGGAGTGTCCCAAGGTAGTATTCTGGGTCCTTTATTATTCCTGTGTTATGTAAATGATATGCCCATCAGTGTCAAGTGCAAACTCCTACTGTATGCGGATGACAGTGCTCTGTTAGTGTCAGGTAAAGACCCACAAGATATATCTAATGTATTAACACTGGAACTGGAGTCCTGCAGCAAATGGTTAGTAGACAACAAACTATCGTTACATCTCGGGAAAACAGAAGCCATACTCTTTGGCACGAAATATAAACTGAGAAGGGTAAATAATTTTAATATCCGGTGTAATGGGGAATCCATCACTTCAGTTTCCTCAGTAAAATATCTGGGAATCCCTTGACCCATGCATGTCAGGAGAATTGATAGGGAACAGTGTAGTAAAGAAAGCGAATGCCAGACTGAAGTTCCTCTACAGACAAGCACAGTGTCTACCTACTGAGGCTCGCAGGACCCTATGTCTAGCCCTTATACAATGTCATATTGACTACGCTTGCTCTTCATGGTACTCTGCCTTGACAAAAAAACTGAAAGATAAGCTGCAAATAACCTAGAACAAAATGGTAAGATTCATCCTGGACCTGGGACCAAGAGAACATGTAGGCCAGGATGAATTACAACAATTGGATATGCTGAATATTGAAGACAGAGCAAAACAGCTTAAATTAAATCAAGTTTATAAAATTGCTCACAAACAGTGTCCAGAATATCTTGCTGCCAATTTTGTCAAGGCTGGGAACCAAAGCAGTCATAGTACTAGGGGGAGAGAGCACAACTTTGTAGTACCCACAGTCAGTGGCCAGGCTTCAAACACCTTTTATTGTACAAAGCCAGTCACAGCATAAGCCAGTTCAAGAAGAGAACCAAAAAGTACCTAATGAATGTAGCGACAGAAAGGGAGGAGAATGATTTTTTTATTTTTTTAGTTAACACACATGTATATGTAAATAACTCTTTTTACCTTATTCCTAGTGTATGCATATATCCTTTATAATATAATGACATATATCCTACAATGTAAAAATTAAGTATAAAAAGGACCCCAATGGAAATAAGTCACTCTGTCTGACTTTTTTGGGTTATCCTAGGATCTCTACACATATGCTGGTATGTATGATAATGTATGTAAATGTATTTGTGTATACCTGAATAAACTTACTTACTTACTTACTTACTTACATCTCATCCCCTGCATGCATCGGCCGACGAGAGATTTTTACAATGTTTAGAATTCGCAGAACAGGCGAAATATTCACAAACACTAATCTCTGGCCAAAGGAGGCTCGAACCTACAAACCTGGTAAAAGCACTGCATACCTTGTTCTAAGGCTCATAGGTTCGAATCTCCGGCCAGAGATTAGTGTTTGTGAATATTTTGCTTGTTCTGCGAATTCTAAACATTGTAAAAATCTCTCATTGGCCAATGCATACAGGGAATGAGATGAAATAGCTAAGACCACCTGCCTGAAAGCTGGCTGCCTTGGATCAAAACGTCTAGCATTGGCTGGGCACCAAGGTATTGTCCAGTGTGGTACAGTGGTAAAATCACTGCGTACCTTGTTCTAAGGTTCCTACGTTCGAGTCTCCTTCGGCCAGAGATTAGTGTTTGTGAATATTTTGCTTGTTCTGTGAATTCTAAACATTGTAAAAATCTCTCGTCGGCCAATGCATCCAGGGGATTAGGTGAAATAGCTAACACCACCTGCCTGAAAGCTGGCTGCCTTGGATCAAAACGTCTAGCATTGGCTGGGCACCAAAGTATTGTCCAGTGTGGTACGGTGGTAAAAGCACAGCGTACCTCTTTCTAAGGTTCATAGGTTCGAGTCTCCTTCGGCCAGAGATTAGTGTTTGTGAATATTTTGTCTGTTCGGCCGATTTCCACCAAGGCACAGTGGCCCGAAAAAGAAAAACTTTCATCATCGTTCACTCCATCACTGTCTTGCCAGAGGGGTGCTTTACACTACACTTATAAAACTGCAACATTAACACCCCTCCTTCAGAGTGCAGACACTGTACTTCCCATCTCCAGGACTCTAGTCTAGCCTGCCGGTTTCCCTGAATCCCTTCATAAATGTTACTTTGCTCACACTCCAACAGCATGTCAAGTATTAAAAACCATTTGTCTCCATTCACTCCTATCAAATACGCTCACACATGCTTGCTAGAAATCCAAGCCCCTAGCACACAAAACCTCTTTTACCCCCTCCCTCCAACCTTTCCTAGGCCGACCCCTACCCCGCCTTCCCTCCACTACAGATTTATACACTCTCGAGGTCATTCTGTTTCGTTCCATTCTCTCTACATGTCCGAACCACCTCAACAACCCCTCCTCAGCCCTCTGGATAATAGTTTTGGTAAACCCGCACCTCCTCCTAATTTCCAAACTCCGAATTCTCTGCATTATATTCACACCACACATTGACCTCAGACATGACATCTCCACTGCCTCCAGCCTTCTCCTCGTTGCAACATTCATCACCCATGCTTCACACCCATATAAGAGTGTTGGTATAACTATACTCTCATATATTCCCCTCTTTACTTCCATGGACAGTTCTTTGTCTCCACAGACTCCGAAGTGCACCACTCACCCTTTTCCCCTCATCAATTCTATGATTCACCTCATCCTTCATAGCCCCATCTGCTGACATGTCCACTCCCAAATATCTGAATACATTCACCTCCTCCATACTCTCTCCCTCCAATATCCAATCTTTCGTCACCTAATCTTTTTGTTATCCTCATCACCTTACTCTTTCCTATATTCACTTTCAATTTTCATCTTTTACATACCCTACCAAATTCATCCACCAACCTCTGCAACTTCTCTTCAGAATCTCCCAAAAGCACAGTGTCATCAGCAAAAAGCAACTGTGACAACTCCTACTTTGTATTTGATTCTTTGTCTTTTAACCCTACACCTCTTGCCAAGACCCTCGCATTCACTTCTCTTATTATATAATAATAATATTTTATTTCATTGCAAGTTTACATCAAGATTTTGTAATTACAATAATGAATTGCTGTGCAAAAAGAGCCACTATCATGCCATGGCATTATGGGCAGACTAAATCTAATGGCTTATAGACTACTTAATACTAGAGAAATTGAACAAATTTGTTATAGTTAAACATTTGTTTTTATTTATAGCACACAGTAAGTTACTCAAATTACAATCTGAGGATATTACATTGGGACAAGGTGAAAGTATTTTGTAGGTTGGTTATATCAATATTAAATATTGAAATTATATTATGGGAAAATAACATTGAGCGTTGTCGAAAGAAGTTTACAGTATGAGAGTGCTTCAATTTGGTGAGGTATTATTGTTTTGGGCAGGTATTTATACTATAATGTAGTATTTATTTATGTATGAACTTTGGATATCTTTTGAAGTTTTAAGATTTAGGTAATTGGGAGATTTTTTGGTTGTATTGAGTATTAGTTTAGGGTGAGTAGGTGTTTTTTGAGAAGTCTTAAATTGATGCTCAGATCAGGTTATTTTAGTATTTTCTGGTAATGAATTCCAGATTTTGGGGCCCTTTATGTGCATAGAATTTTTACACAGGGTGATATGGACACGGGGTAGATCAAAAAGTTATCTGTCTTGTGTTATGGTCGTGTGTCCTGTTAAGGTTGGTTAGGAGAAGTTTGAGTGGAGGGTTTATGTTTGAGTATAGTGTTCTATGTATGCAGTAGGCACAAGAATAAGTGTGAATGTTGATTACGGTGAGTTGTCTGACTTTTTGGGTTATCCTAGGTCCTCTACACATATGCTGCTATGTATGATAATCTATGTAAATGTATTTGTGTATACCTGAATAAACTTACTAGTTTAAGACTTTTGAATATTGGTGGAGTATGCTGTCTAGTATGGGAATTTGTTATCATTCTGACTGCTACCTTTTGCTGGGTTATTAGTGGTCTAAGGTGATTTAATATATATATATATATATATATATATATATATATATATATATATATATATATATATATATATATATATATATATATATATATATATATATACATTATTTCAAGACAAAATACATTGACAAGAATACAATAGGGAGTAAAACAACATAGATAACAACTCAGAGCTACATGTCAAATATATATATATACACATTTATATGGTAATGCCAGCTGTATTTTTTTTATATAACATGGAACAACAACTATTCTTAACACTATATAATATTTACTTCTATTTTTTTGCAAACCAGATAATTGTTTACTTATTTAAATAATACGCTAAATGTGCAAAGAAAATATATTTGCTTGATCATTGAGAACGCTAAGAACATTCATTGTTGGATGAATGAAGTGAGCAGTGTGGAGGTGGACGTTGATGATGGAGCAACCTCGCTTGTCCACTGACGTGGTGAGTCAATATACTACAATATACCTTACTCTTAACACGCAATACATATGTATGTGATGCGTTCCTGGGGTATATATGTAGTGTGGTGGTAAGCGTGACCAAGAAAACTGCTGCTGGTGACACAATCTGGCTTCACCTCCAGTACATTTATCACGCAGGAATTGCATTGTTTACATATATATATGTATGTCTAAAATTTACCGCTATCCCTGTATTATATTACATATTTAAAAGTCAGTATAATTATAGAAAGGCGAGGTTATAACTTGACAAGGAGGCCTGGTCTGGGACCGGGTTGCGGGGGCGGTGACCCCCAGAAGCTAAAAAGTTTTTATTCATGTACAGGTGCACATAAATAGTTACATGAATTATCATACATAGCAGCATATGTGTAGATTACCCAGGATAAACCAAAAAAGTCATCCTAGGTAAGTTAGTTTATTCAGGTATACACAAATAGTTACATAGATCATCATACATAGCAGCATATGTGTAGAGAACCCAGGATAACCCAAAAAAGTCAGTGACTTTTTCCATTGGGGTCCTTTTAATACCTTAAATATTATACACTGTAGGTGATATATGTTATTATACTAGGAACAAGGTAAAAAGTTATTTACATGTGTGTTAGCTAAAAAAATAAACATTCTCCTCCCTTTCTACCACTACATTCATTAGGTACATTTTGGTTCTCTTCTTGAACTGGCTCATGCTATGACTGGCTTTGACATGTGCAGGCAGTCTGTTCCATTCCTTTATTGCTGTACAATAAAAGGTGTTTGAAGTCTGGCCACTGACTGTGGGTGCTACAAAGTTTTGCTCTCTCCCCCTAGTACTATGATTGCTTTGGTTCCCAGCCTTGACAAAATTGGCAGCAAGATTTTCTGGACACTGTGAGCAATTTTATAAATTTAATTTAATTTGTTTTACTCTTGTCTTCAATATTCAGCATACCCAATTGTTGTAATTCATCCTGGCCTACATGTTCTCTTGGGCCCAGGTCCAGGATGAATCTTAAACAGGCCTGGTCACAGACCAGACCGTGGGGGCGAGGATCCCCAAAACCCTCTCCAGGTATACACATGTTGGTATTTATTATAATTTATGTAACTGTATTTGTCTATATCAATGCCTGAATAAACTTACAGCTTCTGGGGGTCACCGCCCCCATGACTCGGTCCCGGACCAGGCCTCCTGGTTAAGGCTACTACTACCTGTCACTATTACACCTAAGGCTGTATGACCCTTGTGGGTTTAGCACTTAGTTATAATGGCAGTAATAATGATTAAGCTTAAGAGGATTTATTTCTAAAAAGGTCCTTATATAAGATCATTTTATTTCCCAGTAAGATATGGTTAACATCGAGTTTAGAGGCTCCACCTATCTAGCATTTTCATTTTTATAACACAAGTATTGTCTCCATAACTTGTCAGTGATCGTTATTTCTTGGGCAAGATGTTTTGGGAAATATTAGGTATTACCTGGAGTATACCTGGAGAGAGTTCCAGGGGTCAACTCCCCTGCGGCCCGGTCCGTGACCAGGCCTCATGCTGGATCAGAGCCTGATCAACCAGACTGTTACTGCTGGCCACACGCAGTCCAACGTACGAACCACAGCCCGGCTGGTCAGGTACCGACTTTAGGTGCCTGTCCAGTGCCTGCTTGAAGACAGCCAGGGGTTTGTTGGTAATATCCCTGATGTATGCTGGGAGGCAGTTGAACAGTCTTGGGGCCCTGACACTTATTGTGTTCTCTCAATGTGCTAGTGGCACCCATGCTTTTCATTGGGGGGATGTTACATCGCCTGCTGAGTCTTTTGCTTTCGTAGGGAGTGACTCTCGTGTGCAAGTTTGGTACTAATCCCTCTAGAATTTTCCAAGTGTATATAATAATGTATCTCTCCTGCCTGCATTCTAGGGAGTACAGGTTTAGGAACTTCAAGCGTTCCCAGTAATTGAGGTGGTTTATCGCAGTTATGCGTGCCGTGAAGGTTCTCTGCACATTTTCTAGGTCAGCAATTTCACCTGTCTTGAAAGGTGCAGTTAGTGTGCAGCAATATTCCAGCCTAGATAGAACAAGCGATCTGAAAAGTGTCAACATAGGCTTGTCATCCCTGGTATATATTTTTTTACGAAAGGAAGAAAGTGTAGGATAAAATGCAGGCTGGGCCAGTGGCTGTGGCTTGGTTGACAATGCTCTCGCCTTACACATGCAGTGCTGTTTGACCCTGGTGGATTTAGCGCTTAGTTTTGATTATGATAATCTTGCCTAACACAATGTGGGTCCATGGTTCAATCCCCGGCATGGGTAGAAACATTGAGAGTGTTTCCTTAACACCTGTTGTCCCAGTTCACCTAGCAGTAAGTAAGTACTGGGTGTTAGTTGTTCTTGTTGTTGGGGTTGATAGGGCCACTGACAGTGTACGCTGTATTGAACCCTGCCTTCCAGCGCCCGGAAAAGGAACCTTTACCAAAGTGGAAAGAAGTTGACTAATAACTGTGGGTATTATATGTGTCTAATGTGCCCTGAAGTCAGCAAGAATGTGCAGGTACAGGCCAGGATCTCCTGATGGTGTTAGTTGACTGGTGTGTGTGGCATCCTGGGAGACGAGATTGAAGGACCACATTGGAACTAAGACAGACAGTCCTAAATGATACTGACTTTCTTAGGTTATCTTGGGTGGCAAACCCTCCAGGTTAAAAATCCGAACAAGTCTTATCTTTTGATTATTATGGCAGGCCCAGTCCACTTGAAAATACTGGGGGTGTCCAACACATACAGTAAGCAGGCTCCTGCCTGTGTCATATTGCAGGGGGCAAGGTGGAGGTGCTAGGCTTTACAGTGTATGTCCTAAAACTGAACGGTAGAATCACCAAGGACAAGGTATACTTCATCAGGGGAGAGGGGGAGGTTACAAGCTCTTCCTGCCACTAGAAGCCTGCAAGGGCCTGGGACTGGTAAGCCAGAATTTTCCTTACCACATGCCATCCAGGTCTGCAGCCCTGGTGGCTGGTGACTTCTTTGCTAATGCCCCATTTGCAAACATAACCAGAAAACTATTTGAATTCATTGGGGAGGAATGTCTAGGATGCATTAATGAGTTAGGAAGTGCTTCTCATCTACAACATTCAGCAACAGAGACCCACTGAAGCGAGAGCTTCACATAGTGAAGGTCCGGGTTTGATTCCCAGCGAGGGTTGAAACATTGGGCGTGTTTCCTTGTGCTGGTTGTCCATGTTCACCCATCAGTATAAAATGGGTACCCGGAAATGCTCTGCATAACAAGGGGCTTTCTATATAGTAGTATGTCATTGATGTCAGCAATGGTCTGTATACCTTGTACATGTACTTGTAGAAATAAAGATATTATTATATTATTATTATTTACCTGACATGGTTGCTGGCATGTTGTGAATTGTTAATAGCTAACATAATGATTTGGGTCTTAAAGTTTTTTGTTGTAAATTGTGCAAATGTGTATTTCTCAAGTTCTTATCTGGTACATATTGATCAGGTCTGCAGTTGTATGTGGCTGTTTTATAAATATGTATAGTGTCATGTTTATTAAAGGTTTCCCTGCATTAACCTAACATGACCCTCTAGGATTAAGACAACAGGAGTCAATCAGGATGGGAAGGAAGAAGAAGGCATTTACTGAACATGGGAGTGGTAGGGAAGACCAGGTGAAGTATATGTATTGGGAGTAAAACTGTTAAGCTGTGATTCTGTAGTGGTTTATCAGTACCTATTCCCACAATATTCTGTTTTGGGGAAAACAAAGGTAACTAGTATTGCTAGGACATTAGCGTAATTATGTGTGGTAAGTAAGTCTCGTACGTTATACAGTAGTTTGTTCTAATTTTATTTATATTGCA
This sequence comes from Cherax destructor, assembly GCA_009830355.1. Lineage (NCBI taxonomy): Eukaryota > Metazoa > Arthropoda > Malacostraca > Decapoda > Parastacidae > Cherax > Cherax destructor. Next base: position 14,385 of record WNWK01025507.1, on the reverse strand, counting down.
TTTTTTTCAGTTTATGTCAGAGCTGACACTGATGTTCCACAATGCCCGAACACATGGAGAGGTGACAGTAACAATAAAGAGATGTGAGTTGAATGCAGCTCATTATGAAACATTTTTAATAAGTTAAATAACTGTAATGTCTGCACACTTATGACAAGCCAACTATGTATTGTTTTAAAAATGAGTGTTTACCATTTTTTGGGTCACCATAACTTGATGGGAGATGGCCAGTGATAATTTTTTTTTTATGTACTGTATATACAAACAGACACACACATGCATGCATCATCTGTACAACCTCATAATATTGTAAACTAGGTATACTGTTTTGTGTTTTGATCATCATGCAATAGAACAAGGTATCACTGAGCCAGAATAATCCCAGCATACATCTTATTCTTTATGTCTCAGATGTTTTCTTATTTATACCCCTGATACGTACTTAGTTACTTTTATGACAATGGTAGAGTTAAGCAGCCTTTTTTTTTAAGGAGATTGGGAAAAGCCTCTCAACTTACAGATTCTTATCAAAGACTATAACGACCCATTTTGTGGTTTAAATGATGTTGATATTTTTTCCTTTAGATTAAGTTTGTCTTTGGAGGAATTGCCTTAATTTATGCTGTTAATTGTGCTGGCCTGGCTATTGCATCAGTCAAATGGGATTGAACCAATTTCTGGAGGAAGTACAAGTTGCAGATCTAGGAGTGGTTGAAAGTGTATAACTACTGACATTCTCTTTGGTTTGTCCTCTCCTTTTATTAGCCGAATGACATTCTCACTGGCAATGCTTTGTTTCAATAGGCAGCTTTACTAAGCCTTATTCTGTTAATGTTAAGAGAGTCATCCTATTAGTCGTGGGCTAGGTAGTGTAGGGTGTGGTCTTTTGGGAATGCAGCACTGTTGGTTGCATTGGTGGGGGTCCTGGGACTGTGATTTGATTTATGATGCCCACTGATATGGACATAAGCCATAGCTGGCAACTGATGTCTGGAAGGCTATTGGTTCTGAAACCTGAATTGTATGTGGCTTTCCCATTACCCTCTCACCATTCCTCCTCTCTCAGATGATGCTGTAGATAGTTCAGTGCTGGCCATTGTTGTTTTTGTGCAGTTACGAGGGATGTGATGTGCTGGTGATTCTGGGACAGGCTCAGAGGTGGTCTCCAGCCATGATAAATTGCATGACACAGTCCACTTCTAAACAGCAACTTCCCCCATCCACTCTTCAAAGACCTAAATCTACTCACTATACAAAACATTCACTCTTACTACTGTTCATCCTACATTTACAGAACAATAAATTCTAATATTAATCCCGATTTGAAGCACTTTCTTGATAATTGCAACAGGACCCATAGATATAATACAGTAGAACCCCCGTATCCACTGATTTGGTATCTGCAGTTTCAGTTATCCACAGTTTACTGTGGCCCAAAAATACCTCTTAATTTTGCATAATAATGGCCCCCAAAGCACAAAAGTAGAAAATCTGTGAAGTGCTTCCCATTGGTGAAAGAGATAATTCTCCACTTATTGTGCATAATTTATCAATTAAACTTTATAATAGGTAGGTATAGGACTTATATATAGGGTTTGCTACTATCCATGGTTTCGGTATCCATGGCAGGTCCTTGGAACGTATCCCCGTGGATACAGGGATCCTACTGTACTAGGCACAAAAATCTCTATGACACTCTGTGTCCAGCTAAATCTCTACAAAAATTCAATGTACATAAAAGGGCCCAAAATCTGGAAATCTGCCGGAAAACTTCAGAGCCACTGTCTCAGCCAGTATCCTTGTAACTACTGTTAAAAAACACCTTCTTTCCTTAACATATCCCAACATCAGCTAAATATGTGAAAACTACTTATTCTCTTATCCATATTCTCAATGTCACAAACATATGTAAAACAGTATAATCTTATTCTTAATAATCTGTAATCCTCTCAATCATTACAACGTTGATTGTGTTCCCTTTATATTAATATGCAAGAATCCTCATTACCTATAATCATAATCACACTTGTAATTCCTTAAACAATTAAACTTGATAGAAGCTATATAGCATATACTAATAGGATATTCATTGTAACTCCTAAATTTATATTTACAATCACCTAAGAGATTGTATAAAACCACTCAACTTGTCTTTGCCTTATTAGTCTTAAGTTTGCCTGCAATGCTCTGCATATTAAGGAGCTTTCTGCATGCACACCTAAATGTCATTCACCTTTGTACAAACATTGTATCATGCTGAAATAATGCATCTTATCTTATGGCTGTGGCTATGATTTTATTTATGAAAGTGGAGTAATGTATGGAAATGGGAAATAGTAAGACCCGGGTATCTGCCTAGGTGAACATTATAGCATGATTAACTTTATGGGCTTTTTAATACACAAGATTTCTTCTAACTTGTTCTAAATGTTATTTATGTCTAGATGTGATATATAGTGTGCAAGTAATTTTAATTGAACGGTTTTCAAGAAATTATATTTTATTGCTTGTGTACAAGTGTAAACCTTTCCATAAATGGAGCATTGAATAACCAATTGATTCATTATTGCTCAAGTAACACAAGATCCTTCTTTCCCTATTTTTTGTAAATGCTGAATAACCTTATAAGTCAAAATACTTTGTAAATTGAACAGCTTCCTTTTTCAGACTGTATTCCCAGATCTTTTAACAGTGTCTCCAGAAGCCCAAAAGATGAATTGATAAAAATCCCTAACTGCACAGACAATATGAATAGTTATTAACCCTTAAATTGTCCAAACGTAGATCTACGTTTACTCGCGTAGCGCTCCGAACATAGATCTACGTTTTATTTTACATGCCTTCAAATGTAAAAAAATGTAGATCTACGTTCGGAGCGCCACGCGAGTGAACGTAGATCTACGTTTGGACAGTTTAAGGGTTAAATAAGCTTTGACTTGGCCTTTTTTAATTATATAAGACCATGAAGTTTCCACATCTAGCATATATTTTCCTTAAACATTATGTAGGTAAAAAAGTAAAAACTAATTTTTTTATTCAAATTGTTTTATATTGATGATTGAAAGATTTTAAATATGACTTAAGAATATTCCTGCCATGTTATTCTTTAATTTTAAGTAAAAATACTTCATTATGTGTATAATCAGTTCCTTTATATGTACAAAAAAATAATGTTTTAGGACCAAATTTTCATGGAAATCCAAGAGACTGACTAATAAAAATTAAGTATAAAATTATAGTTGTTAATCAAATAGAATAAGTTTGAGAAAAATTTTGACGTAGAAGTGGGCCACAGTATAAATACTATAACCAAATCAATAACTACAATATTAGTATGTATGGGGAAACAATTTCTTCATTGTAGTACTTCTTGCAATATTCATATCATCTGATAAAACATTTTCTTCATAACTGTACTTACAGTATTCACACCCCTTAAATGTATTTATAAAATGCATTATTGTCTTTTATATGAGTAACTTGTGTGAAGTATTAATACAGTGTTACACTAAACATGGATAACTGAGATGTTGACTATTCTGCAGATGATGGCCGCACTAAGCCACACCCTAAGCCCAGAAAACTCAAGAATGGCAAGATGTCCATCGTTGAACCTTTACCAGAGCCTGAAGAATACAGTTGTTTATTACGAGCCAAAACCAAGGATAAGAAGATTAGTACAGTGGTAATATAATGAGCCTTTTAAGTAATTACCTATTGTAGTTACAGAAGCAGTTAAGTTCATAGTGTTCTGTCCACAATAATTATTTCATTATAAATGTATTTGTTGTAGGTAGTAGGTTGGTAGACAGCAACCACCCAGGGAGGTACTACCATCCTGCCAGGTGACTGTGAAACAGAAACCTGAAACTGTTTTACATGATGGTAGGATTGCTGGTGTCTTTTTTCTGTCTCATAAACATGCAAGATTTCAGGTACGTCTTGCTACTTCTACTTACACTTAGGTCACACTACACATTCATGTACAAGCATATGTATATACACACACCCCTCTGGGTTTTCTTCTATTTTCTTACTAGTTCTTGTTCTTATTTCCTCTTATCTCCATGGGGAAGTGGAACAGAATTCTTCCTCCGTAAGCCATGCGTGTCGTAAGAGGCGACTAACATGCTGGGAGCAAGGGGCTAGTAACCCCTTCTCCTGTATATATTACTAAATGTAAAATGGGAAACTTTCGTTTTTCATTTTGGGCCACCCCACTTCGGTGGGAAACGGCCGACGTGTTGAAAGAAGAAAGAAATGTATTTGTTTTTAAATTTCAAATGATTATACTGTAGTATTTGTTGGTACTAGATATCTCCTTAATTCATTCCATTGTTCTGCCAATCTCTGCAAACAAAGACTTTTCTAATACTGTATTGCTTCGACTCCAGTTTTTCTTAGATAATAAACAAGAAATCACTTGGAACAAAATGCAGGAAAAATATGATCTCTAAAGATAAAATATACAGATCTCTATCTGTTTTCATTTTCCTGTCCATGTGAGCTTCTCAATTTCCAGGTCTCTTTCTGTGCTCAGGTTACATGACCCTCTATTGTGTTATTCTAGAAATAAGCAATGGCAACCACATTTCTGTGCTCAGGTTTTATGGTACATTACTGGCATGGCAAGCTGCAGGTAAACCTATAACTGTGGCCTCTTGTATCCCTGTTGAGGGCACTAAATTGTCTTTATTTTTCATATCCTTATGTGATTTATATGGGGTTATCATACCTCCTGATTTCCTTTTATTACACCAGCCTTTCTGTATTTTTATTTTAATGCTCTGGGAACCATTTTGTAGTTATCTAGAATTTCACTGGGGATATAGTTTTGGAATGGTTGGTGCTTTTATTTAATAAATGTATGAAAGAGGGAAAGGTACCTAGGGATTAGCAGAGAACATGCATAGTTCCTTTGTATAAAAGCAAAGGGGACAAAAGAGAGTGTAAAAATTCCGAGTAAGACGGAGAGCAGGATCACAGATGAACAAGGAGACTGTAGGAAGGGTAAGGGGTGTGTAGACCAAAGGTTTACAGTGAAACATACAGGTGAACATTATTTAGATAAGAATAAAGAGGTTTTTGTTGCATTTATGGATTTGGAAAAGGCATATGATAGGGTGGATAGGGGAGGCAATGTGGCAGATGTTGTAAATGTATGGAATAGGTGGTAGGTTACTGAAAGTAGCGAAGAGTTTTTACGAGGATAGTGAGGTAGTAGGTTGGTAGTCAGCAACCACCCAGGGAGGTACTACCGTCCTGCCAAGTGAGTGTAAAACGAAAGCCTGTATTTGTTTTACATGATGGTAAGATTGCTGGTGTCTTTTTTCTGTCTCATAAACATGCAAGATTTCATGTACGTCTTGCTACTTCTACTTACACTTAGGTCATGCTACGCAAACATGTACACGTTTATGTATACACACTCATCTGAGTTTTCTTTGATTTTATCTTAATAGTTCTTGTTCTTATTGCTTTTAATTTCATATCCATGGGGAAGTGGAATAAGAATCTTTCCTCCGTAAGCCATGCGTGTTGTAAAAGTCAACTAAAATGCCGGGAACAATGGGCTAGTAACCCCTTTTCCTGTATAGCTTACTAAAAAGAAAAAGAAGAAAACCGTCAAAGTGGGATGTTTGAATATGCGTGGATGTTGTGCGAATGATAAGAAAGAGATGATTGTAGATGTTATGAATGAAAAGAAGCTGGATGTCCTGGCTTTAAGTGAGACAAAGCTGAAGGGGGTAGGAGAGTTTCAGTGGGGAGAAATAAATGGGATTAGGTCAGGGGTTTCAAATAGAGTTAGAGCTAAAGGAGTGGCAATAATGTTGAATACTAGTCAGTTACGGCAGGTAAAGAGGGAATATAAATGTATAAATTCAAGGATTATGTGGAGTAAAATAAAGGTTGGATGTGAAAAGTGGGTTATAGTAAGTGTTTATGCACCTAGAGAAGAGAGAAATGTAGAGGAGAGAGAGAGATTTTGGGAAATGTTGAGTGTTTGGGGAGTTTTGAACCTAGTGAGAGAGTAATTGTGGTTGGGGATCTTAATGCTAAGGTGGGTAAAAATGTTGTGGAGGGAGTAGTAGGTAAATTTGGGGTGCCAAGGGTAAATGTAAATGGGGAACCATTAATTGCGCTATGTGTAGAAAGAGGTTTGGTAATAAGTAATACATATTTTATGAAAAAAAAGGATAAATAAATATACAAGGTATGATATAGCACGTAAGGAAAGTAGTTTGTTGGATTATGTATTGGTGGATAAAAGGTTGATGGGTAGGCTTCAGGATGTACATGTTTATAGAGGGGCAACGGATATATCGGATCATTATTTGGTTGTAGCTACAGTTAGAGTAAAAGGTAGATGGGACAAAAAGAAAATGGCAACAGCAAGTAAGAGAGAGGTAAAAGTGTATAAACTAAGAGAGGAGGAAGTTAGGGTGAAATATAAGCAACTATTGGCAGAAAGGTGGGCTAGTGCAAGTATGAGTAGTGGGGGGGTTGAAGATAGTTGGGATGGTTTTAAAAATGCAGTATTAGAATGTGGGGCAGAAGTTTGTGACTATAGGAGAGTGGGTGCAGGAGGAAAGAGGAGTGAGTGGTGGAATGAAGAAGTAAAGGGTGTGATAAAAGAGAAAAAGGTAGCTTATGAGAGGTTTTTACAAAACAGAAGTGTTAATAGAAGAGCAGAGTATATGGAGAGTAAAAGAAAGGTTAAGAGAGTGGTGAGAGAGTGCAAAAGAAGAGCGGGTGAAAGAATGGGAGAGGCTCTGTCAAGAAATTTTGCTGAAAACAAGAAAAATTTTTGGAGCGAGATAAACAAGGAAAGAAAGCCTAGGGAACGAATGGATTTGTCAGTTAAAAACAGAGTAGGGGAGTTAGTAGATGGGGAGCTGGAGGTATTGGGTAGATGGCGGGAATATTTTGAGGAACTTTTAAATATCGATGAAAAAAGGGAGGCGGTAATTTCATGTACTGGCCAGGGAGGTATAACATCTTTTAGGAGTGAAGAAGAGCAGGATGTGAGTGTGGGGGAGGTGCGTGAGGCATTACATAGAATGAAAGGGGGTAAAGCAGCTGGAACTGACGGGATCATGACAGAAATGTTAAAAGCAGGGGGGGGGGATATAGTGCTGGAGTGGTTGGTTTTTTTTTGTTTTTTTTTCAACAAGTCGGCCGTCTCCCACCGAGGCAGGGTGACCCAAAAAGAAAGAAAATCCCCAAAAAGAAAAAACTTTCATCATCATTCAACACTTTCACCACACTCATACATAATCACTGTCTTTGCAGAGGAGCTCAGATACGACAGCTGAGAGTGGTTGGTATTTTTGTTTAATAAATGTATGAAAGAGGGGAAGGTACCTAGGGATTGGCAGAGAGCATGTATAGTTCCTTTATATAAAGGGAAGGGGGATAAAAGAGTGTAAAAATTATAGGGGAATTAGTTTACTGAGTATACCAGGTAAAGTGTATGGCAGGGTTATTATTGAAAGAATTAGAGGTAAGACAGAGAGTAGGATTGCAGATGAGCAAGGAGGCTTTAGAGTGGGTAGGGGATGTGTAGATCAAGTGTTTACAGTGAAGCATATATGTGAACAGTATTTAGATAAAGGTAGAGAAGTTTTCATTGCATTTATGGATTTAGAAAAGGCATATGATAGTGGATAGGGGAGCAATGTGGCAAATGTTGCAAGTGTATGGAATAGGTAGTAAGTTACTGAAAGCTGTAAAGAATTTTTATGAGGATAGTGAGGCTCAGGTTACGGTGTGTAGGAGAGAGGGAGATTACTTCCCGGTAAAAGTAGGTCTTAGACAGGGATGTGTAATGTCACCATGATTGTTTAATATATTTAGAGATGGGGTTATAAAAGAAGTAAATGCTAGGGTGTTGGGGAGAGGGGTGGGATTAAATTATGGGGAATTAAATGCAAAATGGGAGTTGACAGTTACTTTTTGCTGATGATACTGTGCTTATGGGAGATTCTAAAGAAAAGTTGCAAAGGTTAGTGGACGAGTTTTGGAGTGTGTGTAAAGGTAGAAAGTTGAAAGTGAACATATGTAGATAAGAGTAAGGTGATGAGGGTATCAAATGATTTAAATAAAGAAAAATTGGATATCACATTGGAGAGAGGGATTATGGAAGAAGTAAATGTTTTCAGATATTTGGGAGTTGACGTGTCAGCGGATGGGTTTATGAAGGATGAAGTTAACCATAGAATTGATGAAGGAAAAAAGGTGAGTGGTGCGTTGAGGTATCTGTGGAGACAAAAAAACGTTATCCATGGAGGCAAAGAAGGGAATGTACGAAAGTATAGTGGTACCAACACTCTTATATGGGTGTGAAGCATGGGTTGCAAATGCTGCAGCGAGGAGGAGGCTGGAGGCAGTGGAGATGTCCTGTCAAAGGGCAATGTGTGGTGTAAATATTATGCATAAAATTCGGAGTGTCGAAATTAGGAGAAGGTGTGGAGTTACTAAAAGTATTTGTCAGAGGGCTGAAGAGGGGTTGTTGAGGTGGTTTGGTCATTGAGAGAATGGATCAAAGTAGAATGACTTGGAGAGTGTATAAATCTGTAGGGGAAGGAAGGCGGGGTAGGGGTCGTCCTAGAAAAGGTTGGAGGGAGGGGGTAAAGGAGGTTTTGTGGGCGAGGGGCTTGGACTTCCAGCAAGCATGTGTGAGCGTATTAGATAGGAGTGAATGGAGACGAATGGTTTTTGGGACCTGACGAGCTGTTGGAGTGTGAGCAGGGTAACATTTTGTGAAAGGATTCAGGGAAACCAGTTAATTGATTTAGTTGGACTTGAGTCCTGGAAATGGGAAGTACAATGCCTGCACTTTAAAGGAGGGGTCTGGGATAGTGACAGCTGGGAGGGACTATTCTCAGCTGTCGTATCTGAGCGCCTCTGCAAAGACAGTGATTATGTATGAGTGTGGTAAAAATGTTGAATGATGATGAAAGTATTTTCTTTTTAGGGATTTTCTTTCTTTTTGGGTCACCCTGCCTCGGTGGGAGACGGCCGACTTGTCGAAAAAAAAATACACAAAACAATGAGAAGAAAATAAAATGACTAAAGAAATGGATAAATGAACATTTAAATCACTATTACATACCTTTATTGAAGGCAGGAGGAGAGTATTGTTTGGAGACAGGACAAAATACTCCTTCAATATGATGCTAATATCAACTCTATACGGCTTATTTATCTATTATAATTCATCTAATATGACATAATAAACAATATAAATGATATAGAAATCTCATATATACTTGAATGAATAAAATATCTCATTACGTATATGGCTAGTGGTGGCGGCAGCAGGAGTTTGTTTGGAGACAGGACAAGATAGTCCTTTGATATGACACTAATATCAACACTACGGTTTATTTATCCATCACAATTCATCTAATATGACATAATAAACAATATTAATAACATAGAAACATGACATATACTCTAGAATGAATGAAATATGTCATTACGAATGTCACGAGTGATGTGTTGTTTGTTGGGTGTATAAAGGCCACTGAAAGATAAGCCTTACATAGTGGTGGTGAAGGCAGCAGCAGAGGTGGCGGTGTTGTCAGTCGCCCTATATACCTCAAACAACAGTGGAGGAGTTTAGTTTCGTGTTGTCATTTTTCTATCACTTAATCGCTTGACTTACTTGCTACACTTTATCGCTGGCTGGCACTGTAGCCTTTATCAACTCGTGCTGCTTTAATTTCGTACATATCATAGAATCACTGAAGAAGGCACATTCTCCCCTCTCAGCCCTTTACCAAAGGGCTGGCACTCTGAACTTTCTTTGGCCCCATGGTGGCTTATTTCAGTCACAATCAATAAACAAGCACCAAAATGAACGGATGAATGGATGAACACGCAGTATTCCTTACTCAACAAGAGAGAGAAACGCAGACTGAGTGTTATACGTGTGAGGAAGTGGTGTCGCCGGCGGGTTGACGCATCCCATACAGCCGATAAGCGAAAAAATGGCTGATAACCGGAAGCCAAAAATCCGGCCTGTAAGTGAGTTGGCTGATAACAGGAACGGCCGATAAGCGAGGGTCCACTGTATTATGGTTTGGGAATGCATCAGATTATAACTTGGGTATCTATAAAAAAAGTAGGTTCAGATTACTCAAGTAATGACTAATTTTCAGGAATTCATTAGTCATAAACCATTAGACTGTCCTTGTTGTAAATTAGTAATTTTGAATGATTAGATGTTGCTAAACTAAAAAAAAGTAAAAAAATTTGTATCCACACCCTTGCTCCCCAGAAATGGAAATGTTTTCATAAGTTATCATTGACATTTAGTTGTTTTGCTGTCTGTACAGCAGTGTTTAAGGAATTATATTACATCACATTTTTGAAGAAAGTAATGGTGAATGCCTCTATAAAGCTATTACATGACATTTAAAAATGTTAAACATAATTCAGTAAACCCTCTATTTAATAGACTAATAGGGGGATGAGAGTGGCTAACAATTGTGATTGTGATGACTAGAGATGAGATCATTTAGCTGTGATCATAACAGTAACAGATAATTCTGTAATCAACATACTTTATCTGTTCCTGAATCAATTTACCCAGCTGATTTTGTCCCATATTTCCAAAGTTTGTTTGAGGGTTTACATGGTATATAGTACGTTTTTTTTTTTTTCCAAACAAGTCGGCCGTCTCCCACCGAGGCAGGGTGACCCAAAAAGAAAGAAAATCCCCAAAAAGAAAATACTTTCATCATTCAACACTTTCACCATACTCATACATAATCACTGTCTTTGCAGAGGCGCTCAGATACGACAGCTGAGAATAAGTCCCTCCCAGCTGTCACTATCCCAGACTCCTCCTTTAAAGTGCAGGCATTGTACTTCCCATTTCCAGGACTCAAGTCCAACTAAATCAATTAACTGGTTTCCCTGAATCCCTTCACAAAATGTTACCCTGCTCACACTCCAACAGCTCGTCAGGTCCCAAAAACCATTCGTCTCCATTCACTCCTATCTAACACGCTCACACATGCTTGCTGGAAGTCCAAGTCCCCTCGCCCACAAAGCCTCCTTTATATAGTACGTGTAGTATATTATTTCATATACTATACTAGCGATAATTTTTAAGCAAAATTCTAATTCTTGACTCTGCGTTTACATTTTATTCTGTAGGTTTCGGCTTCCGATGCTCTGAGATTCCAGCTTCAGTTCGCGCAGTTCCTTCGCTCAAATATGGATGGCCTTAAGAAAGAGAAAAAGGCTAAGAAAAAAGTCAAGAAAGCTACTCAGTAAATATATAAAAAGAACCTAGATATTATTTATGGAAAGGTGTTAAGGTGGAAATAAATATGGCTACATAATCTGCAGAGTAGGGCCACACTGCCAGGATGAGTTTGGGTTGGTCATGGGCATACCTTCCATCCAATGTCGTGGAATATCTTGGAAAGGGACATGTAATATTTTGGTAACAGTGATGCATGAGTGGATTTATGACATTCACATGTAAAGTCCATATTTTGTATGCCTTGCAGCCAAATTATATGAAAAAATAGTGATTCATTAATGACTGCTGATGGTATATAGAGTTGGCAAGTGCAATTTAAGCCTTTTTGGGTAGATAAAAATCTAAATCAGTTTGATTTTATTTAATTATATATCTTGAAACTAAATGAAAATAAACATGAATAGACTTATTAAGTGAGTTATTCATGTTTTGCTTTATAACCCTCTGATATTACATTTAATGATCTCAAAATAATTTTTTTTCATTACCATTAATTTAAACGGCTGTCACTGCCAACGTTAATTGATTTTACTCATTTTTATGGTTTACCATCCTAATGTGCCAACATAAATGTGGCTGCGATGTTATATGCTTTCTATACATGTTTGAACAGACTTCTGTGGTGTGTTACTTCAGTGTATTTCTGGTAGCTGCTTTGATATTCTTATATTAAAATCCAATATACAAACGTCTTAATCATTATTGCTACTAATGAATAAGACATATGCAACACTTGGGTATCTGTACTGCCAAATTATTATAATGAGGACTAAACGCTAAACCCACAAGGGTCGTACAGCTTTGTTCTATTGCCAAAATGTATTGCATGCACAACAACTTATCAATCGAATACTGGCGACAGCAGCAGTAGTTGCTTTGAGGTGATCAGTTCCTCAGAATTGGTGAAATGATGCAATATTGCTGCTGTTTATTAAGCCAGTTAAATAGAGAATATACTTGGGAGTGGTGTATATGAAGATTATATTCATTCATAAAATAACTGAAAATTCAGATTTTCATAAGGCAAAATTAAAAAGTAAATAATTTAATTTCAGAAAAAAAATTACCCTGGCTTTCATATTTCATTATGTTGCTTGCCTAATCTTACCCATAAGTTCATTTCATGGGTCAGATAGTCTCTATTCACTGCTTTCGTTTGGTATGTATGCTTCAACAGAGCTTGTTTTATGCTAGTGTGGGGGGTTCTTGATCAAAGGAACTGGACCACTTCTTCCCTTGGATCAAACATGGTCCCAATGGGTTTAGCACTTACCCCTAAATTTAATGATAATTGGTATAAAATGTATAGCAGTGTCCTTGAAATACCTTGCACAACTCATTTATGCACCACAAAATGCTATTATCTAGAGACAAATACATTAAGTTCATCTTTAGCACATTTTTTCATTTAGTGCAGTGCTGTACAACACTTTTGGGTTTAGGACTTAATCTGATCATATTCAGTTTCCTTTTGTCTATACAAATAAGATTGATCATATTTCAAAAGTTCTAGCATGGGCTTAACATATCAAGAAAGTTGTTGCAATAGTCTTGCAGAGCATTTAATGATGTGCAAGAGTTTAGCACTGCATTTGTATTTTTCTTTTTATCTACCAATGAAGGCTATGGCAATGGCTAAGTTGTTACATTACTGTAAAACTGAGCTGCTGTAAAAGTGACCTGGACTGTGTATGAAGCACATCTGGGATGCAGCTCATGTCTTTATATGCCACAGTATGTCCTAAGTATATAATGTGGTGTTGGAAAGGTATTGCTCTTTGACTATAAAATGTTATCCCAGCTCTGGCACATTGTATCAAATGGTGCTGCTGCATCATAGTGAAGAATCAAAAGTTCGTTTTTGCATTTTATATTTGGGTAATTTTCCTGGAGCTATCTTCCTTATTGATATTTGGTATCTTTGACATTTTTATTGCTGTTTAATAAAAGAATGGTTATATAATTGTCTAGTTTCACTTGTTAAAATCCTTGATCCATCAATTTTGGCTTCAGTAATGATAGTATATTCACAGGTATTGCCATAGCAAAACCATTTGAAAAACTTTTAATTTTTTATACAATAAGAAATATTTTCATATTTGTTATAGCATGTTTTAATTAAAATCTAAGAATCATGTCTGAAAAACACATTCAAATGTAGTTACCAGGGAACATTATTATTATTATTATAATCAAATAGAAGCGCTAAACCACAGGGGTTATACAGCGCTGCAGGTTATTGTAGGATGCAGGGAGAGTGGGTTGTAAGAGGGAGATGGACGATTAGTAGGGTATGGAGTGCAAGATGACGGTGGATGATGGAGGGTAGCAAGAGATCGAGGTAGAAGGGACTGAGGGAGGTGCTAGAGGTATAATCTTCAGAGTTTGTGTAGTAAGTCAGTTTCTGTCAAAAAGTCAATGAGAGAGTCAGGATTAAAGGAGGGGCCATCTGCAAGAAGGGAAGGTAAAGAAAGGGCCGCAGAGCGAAGACGTCGTTGGAGGTAAATTCTGCGTGCTCGTTGATAGAGTGGGCAGTCCAACAGGATATGTCGAACAGACACTGGAACCTGACAATGCTCACAGAGGGGCAGGGAGCCTCTCCATGAGATACCCGTGAGTAAGACGAGTGTGGCCGATGCGAAGACGGGAGAGTGTAGTCTCCCAACCTCGACATTGGTGACAAGAAGAAGGCCAGAAACCTATAACCGGTTTAATAGAATGAAGTTTGTTATTCAGCAGGTCAGACCAGCGTTGTTGCCAACGGGTGCGAAGGTGGGTAGCAATGACCGCAAAATAGTCCGTGAAAGGAACACCTCTATATGAAACTGGAAGGTCATGTACTGCTGACCGCGCAGCAGTCTCTGCCTGTTCATTGCCCTGTACGTCAACATGACCAGGGACCCAACAAAAAACAATATCTTTATGCTTGCTAAAGATACAGCGTAACCAAAGGTGGATACGAAGAACTAGGGGGTGAGGTGTATCAATTTTACGGATAGACTAAAGCACTAAGGGAGTCTGAAACGACCACAAATGGTGACTCAGGCATAGATGCAATACGGATAAGTGCCACAAGAATGGCATACAATTCAGCCGTAAATATG
>WNWK01025506.1:0-28471 GCA_009830355.1 Cherax destructor | reverse complement strand
ATGGGATTGCAAGTTCCTTGCAATTATCATCTATTAACAATTTACATAATTGCCCTAGACAACCATTCATTCCCCACTCCCCTTCTAGGCAAGATGCTACATATAATTGGGACCCCTCCCTTGGACTTAATTAGCTCTATAGCTGACCTGTACTTATCTAGCATCCTTCTCTCTGCCTTCCCAATATCATTTTCCACCAGCACTGGAGACAGATAATGGGCTTGTTCCCTGACATCGGTATTTATCAACCTGAGTGACTATGTCACCAACCTCCAATCCCAGAGGAGAAGCCTCCTCTCTCACCTTCTTATTCCCTATTACAGAGAAGCACGGTCATATATCTTGTATTTATTTGTAACTTTATGATGAATTTCTTTTATACACTTACTGTTTTCAGCCCTAGTGTTCCTAACTGACTGTTTCCACACACACCCATACCTCTATCTTCTATCAGTTTAAAATCCTAGGCATGTCAGCAATGGCCCTCTCGATCGAGTTGGCAAGTGCTTCCACCCTTGTACCAGAGATGTACCCCATCCCTTGCATACATATCATGTTTGCCATAAAAGTTGTCCCAGTTGTCAATGAATGGGATTGCAAGTTCCTTGCAGTATCTGTCTAGCCAGCAATTTGCACCAATTGCCCTAGACAACCATTCATTTCCCACTCCCTTCTAGGCAAGATGCTCCATATGATTGGGACCCCTCCTTGGACTTAATTAGCTCTATAGCTGACCTGTACTTATCTAGCAGCTCTTCTCTCCTACCCTTCCCAATATCATTTCCACCAGCACTGAGACAGATAATGGGCTTGTTCCCATTACCTGACATGATATTATCCAACCTGTTGACTATGTCTCCAACACCAGCTCCAGGGAAGCACACCCTCTCTCTCGCCCTCTTATTCCTATTACAGAAAGCACGGTCCATATATCTTACCTGTGAGTCACCTACCACAAGAATTCGCTTACCTCTATTAGCAGGGGAAGTAGTACCTTTACCTTCACTTGGGGAAGTAGTACCCTTACCTTCACTTGGGGAAGTAGTACCTTTACCTTCACTGGCCTCTGGAGTACACTCATCCTGAAGAACAGAGAAGCGATTTCCTACCTTCAAATCTTCTCTCTTAACCTTCCTTATTTTGATGTTCCTGCCATTACTGGGAACCACTTGCCACTTGTAGCAGGTGCTGGACTGCACCTCACTCCTGGTAGCCTTTTCTTCCTCCCCCCCTTCACCCTCCTCGCAGGGAGTGGCAGACTGCACCTCACTACTGGTATCCCTATTCCCCTCCAGAACTGCAGCCACCTCACCCTCTCTTCCAAAACCCTTGAGGTGAACCTTCAGCCTCCTAAATTCCTCCTGGAGAAGCAGGACCTCCTCCTTCAGCACTCCAACCTTATACCAGTGAATGTTGCAATACGTAGGTACAAAGTTTATATACACAGGAATATAACAATATATGTTGCAATTTAAAATTTAAAATTTATATATATTTATATATATATATATATATATATATATATATATATATATATATATATATATATATATATATATATATATACTATATATATAAGAAACCATATTTACCCATACATAAACAAATTTATAAGGAAAATTATACAAGGTGGCCACCTATCATATCCAGGAAACGTTTATATCTGCAAGAGTATGATTCGTGGTGCGATAACTTTGTAATTTATATATACACACTGGCACGCAGGTGCAACATTATGTTAAGGCAGCTCAAGACAAGCTAAATCATATAATGTGGTGGTGGGTGATGGTGTGGTGGTGGATTATGGTGTGGTGGTGGTGGGTGATGGTGTGGTTGTGGGTGATGGTGTGGTGGTGGTGGGTGATGGTGTGGTGGTGGATTATGGTGTGGTGGTGGTGATGGTGTTGTGGTGGTGGGTGATGGTGTGGTGGTGGTGGGTGATGGTGTGGTGGTGGTGGGTGATGGTGTGGTGGTGGGTGATGGTGTGGTGGTGGGTGATGGTGTGGTGGTGGGTGATGGTGTGGTGGTGGGGGATGATGGTGTGGTGGTGGTGGTGGGTGATGGTGTGGTGGTGGTGGTGGGTGATGGTGTGGTGGTGGTGGTGATGGTGTGGTGGTGGTGGTGGTGGTGGTGGTGGGTGGTGTGGTGGTGGTGATGGTGTGGTGGTGGTGACGGTGTGGTGGGTGATGGTGTGGTTGTGGTGACGGTATGGTGGGTGATGGTGTGGTGTTGGTTGATGGTGTGGTGGTGGTGGTGATGGTGTGGTGGTGGTGGTGGTGGGTGGTGTGGTGGTGGTGATGGTGTGGTGGTGGTGACGGTGTGGTGGGTGATGGTGTGGTTGTGGTGACGGTATGGTGGGTGATGGTGTGGTGGTGGGTGATGGTGTGGTGGTGGGTGATGGTGTGGTGGTGGGTGATGGTGTGGTGGTGGTGGTGGGTGATGGTGTGGTGGTGGTGGTGGTGGTGGGTGATGGTGTGGTGGTGGTGGTGGGTGATGGTGTGGTGGTGGTGGTGATAGTGTGGTGGTGGTGGTGGTGGTGGGTGGTGTGGTGGTGGTGATGGTGTGGTGGTGGTGACGGTGTGGTGGATGATGGTGTGGTTGTGGTGACGGTATGGTGGGTGATGGTGTGGTGGTGGGTGATGGTGTGGTGGTGGTGGTGATGGTGTGGTGGTGGTGTGGTGGTGGTGGTGATGGTATACTTACCTATTTGTATTTTATTTGTGGTTGCAGGGATCGAGTCACAGCTCCTGGCCCCGCCTCTTCGCTGGTGTGTAGTGATAGGTGTTGTGATGGTAGTTTATGGTGGGTCATGGTGCTGTGATGCTTGGAGTGTGATGGTGATGGAGGTAGAAATGGAGAGGGATGAAGGAGCAACACATGCAACGCTCCAGCAACTACGCAACAACCTGCTTGACTCGTCCAGTGTTGCCGCCACTTCCTTATTTTGCAATCATTGCAGAATGTTACTGCACGATCCAGATTCCCTGCACCTGTTAGCACGTATGTTTAGTGACCGCTTAAGTTATTCTAGTATTTCGTAGGAAGACTATTAATGTTATGCTTACAAACTGACCTACATCTTGCCTATGCGAACATTATGCCAGATCACCAGAGCAAAAATGAATATTGGAATTTTCCTCTACTCTGACCCGAAATAACTTTGAGGTAGCAATTTCAGAGGTTTAGTTGCCTCTTTCTCGAGCGTTGATGTTGGTGGAGGAGGCATTACTGTGGAATTTGTGCCCACCCATTTTAAAAATACATTCAACGTTACGCTGTTTACGAAATACCAACGTGTGGGTAAACAAGTGTAGTGATTGGTCAGCAGGTTGTGGGAGGTTTAGGGGAAGGTGGTGGGAGCCAATGAGGGTGTGAGTAGCGTGGGGGGTTGATGGGGGGACGGCTGGTAGGAGGCAATCAGTGAGCAGCTGGCGTGGGTAGAGTGGGGGTGTGTCACAAGTTGACCTTGTAGCCTAGACTCGCTCTAAGATAAGTATAAAAAAAAAAAAATCTGATGCTTCACAACTGTATAGGGATAAAAAAAAAATGAAGTCTATATCTATGGATGAAGCAAACTTGAGTAATATTACAGTAATGTGTAGCGACTCTTTCAGGACAGACTCATAGTTACTATTCTATTTCGTGTAAAAACGTAAGTTTAAGAATAAAAGAAGGACCACTGCAGCAAGCCTACTAGCCTATCAGTCATCGAGGCTACGAACCTGAATATACGCATAGGCTGAGGGGTTGAACACCTAAAACTTACTTTTTCGCCAGGATGAGGTACTGATCATCTCATATCTTCATCACAACTGTAGCCTTACTGAAGTCTAAATATGAAGTATCGTATTTTTTTTATCTTGATCTATTACCTGGAATACCTTGGTGCAAAAGGCTAGTAAATTAATAAGGCAAGAACGCCCTTTGTAAAAACCCTGCTGAGATTCGTTATCAAATTGTTTCATGGCTTAGAATTGCATCGACAGTGACTGATTCCATCCACTTTCCACAATTCAGGTTAGGCTGACTGGTCTACAATTTGAAGCTAAGGACATATTTCCCACTTTGTAAATGGGTAACACGTTTGCCGTTTTCCATTTATCCGGTACGATACCTGATAGCAATGATCTGTTGAAGAATCTAGCTAATGGTTTGCTAGGTTTCTCCTTACATTCCTTGAGAATCCTTAAAAGCCGCTCGTAAGGATCCGGTGACTTGTTTGGCTTCAGTCTGTCTAGTATGTATAATGTCTGTCAGCAAACAGGACAAGTGATACCTGACGCGGGTCTTATGATGACCCGTAGCTGGAACTTTTGGTCATCTGACCGAAGACTTCCGCTGGCTTACAGGTTTACCTCTTTAAAAATCATGTTTATAATTAACCATACCACGGGTGGGGTTCGAACCCGCGGTCAGAGAGTCTCAAAACTCCAGACCGTCGCGTAAGGTTTGTTTACAATCGTGTCATTACGATTTCGTGAGTCATGCTTATAATTATTTTGTCTATCTAGTTATATGAGAATCACGTCACTAGACTAGTGACGTACTTTTCATATTTGCATCCTCTTGTGTAAAAAAAAAAAAAAAAAAAAGAGAAAAAGTGTTAAAAATTGCACGCATTTGTCACTAATAGTAAGCTGATACGAGTTACATTTAAGTGGGCCTATTTTTCCCTTAATCTTATTCCTATATACCTGAAAGAAATCCTTTGCCTTGGTCTTTCATTCCCTCTCAGCATTAATTTCATGTTCTCTTTTGGGCTTTCCTGATTCATTTTTTTTCACTTCCTTAAATTGAAAATATTAGCCAGTAAGGCTACCCTCTCTTCTGATTCGCTTGTCTTACCAGTAATGTTTCAGTATTAACTACCATACATTTTACTCGGTATACTCAACAGGCTTAATTCCGCCATAACTTTCATTCTTGTATCACCTTTTCCTTTATGCAGAGGAATTATGCATGTTACGAAACTTGAATCCTTTCAGTCAAGAGATGTTTTAGTCTATTGTTTATCCATTTAGAGTCATTCATGTTTAATCTAAATTCTGTTAGAAATATATGCAGCTTGTATAATGTTTTGGAAAATGTCGCTTTGGCCACCATTACCACTGCCAAGCAGGCTTTTCTCACGATAGCCCCCTAGTCAGGTTACCCCAGTCTTAAGAAAATTAAGAACATCAAGAGGTGAAGAGGGACTCATCGTCAAGACTAAGCATCTCACAGGTCGGGAGAGGGCGAACACGAGAAGGCCAATGAAGGGGGTTACTTCACATCCCTATCCCAGTCTATACTACTCGCGTAATCGCCTAGCCCCATATAATCTGTAGGGCGAAAATTGGGAACCTATGTTATCGTTATTAGGGTATTGCCATGAAATATTGAAACAGTGATTTATGATCACTTTCTAAAAACTTTTCATTAAGATCAAGATTTTTTATCCGAGAATCTTTAGTTACCGGAAGCTGCAGAAAAGGAGAATGACTTCATTTTATATATATATATATATATATATATATATATATATATATTATGCTGCTCTACGTGTAGGCATTGTGCATTGGTGACCTTGTCTAAAGTGAAACTAGTGTCCCAGACCATTTATACAATAGCTGAATATACATAATTAGCATATGTTTTTATTACAGTAATGGTTCTTGCGCTTTTATTGACATTCCTTGTAGTTTGCAGAAGCGAATGTGTTAAGTGTATTTTGGAATGTTGATTATAACTGCTGTTTATGTACTATAAGCTTTTCATATTATTATATTGTATTTGTCTAGTGTCATGTAAATAAAATTATTATACAATATGTATTCAAAACTGTTTATTAATAGTTGTAACCTTGACATTTTGCATCAGTTATGCTGCACTGGGAGTAGACTGTTTAGTGATGAACAAGTTTTAAGTTTTTACAGACGTGTCCTAGTCGCATTTTTTTTTGTAAGTGGTTTTTATTGTGTGTGTGCATGTGTGCATGAGATTTGTGATTTGAGTTTCCGAAGGGACAAGCTCTAGCTCTCGGTCCTATCTAACTTTCAACCGATTGACTTGAAATTGCCTTGTCATATTCACTTTTAACTACCCCCCGCCCTTCCGCGAGGAGTCTGTTTCCACTGCTGTTGCTCAGGTCATTCCACTTCTATTGCTCAGGTCATTCCACTGCTATTGCTCAGGTCATTCCACTGCTATTGTTCAGGTCATTAAACTGCTATTGCTCAGGTCATTCCACTGCTATTGCTCAGGTCATTCCACTGCTATTGCTCAGGTCATTCCACTGCTATTGTTCAGGTCATTCCACTGCTATTGCTCAGGTCATTCCACTGCTATTGCTCAGGTCATTCCACTGTTATTGCTCAGGTCATTCCACTGCTATTGCTCAGGTCATTCCACTGCTATTGCTCAGGTCATTCCACTGCTATTGCTCAGGTCATTCCACTGCTATTGCTCAGGTCATTCCACTGCTATTGCTCAGGTCATTCCACTGCTATTGCTCAGGTCATTCCACTCATTTACTCATATTAAAGTGTTTTCAGACGTCCATGTGGTTCATTTGGGTGTATAATTCCATCGCGCACACTTCTTCATACATCCCTGGTGAAGAGCCTATCATGCTCTACCTTTCTATGCCCCGGAGTATTTTCTATGTCGTGATCATATCTCGTCTGTGCCGGCGCAAGCTTAAGTGCTGTTCAGTGGCTTAGGCGAACCTAAGGTCAGTGACGAACCCCTCAGTCTGTCGCCCCTTCCCCTCTCCACCCCGAAATACTTTTTCTGTATTATGTATTAGAATACATTAGCATTAAATAATTCAAATAGCAATATTGTGGAACAGTATGAATAAAAAGAATTATGCATTTATTGATACATTCTTTTACTAATATACACTTTAAAAATGTACTTTTCTCATTTTTACTTAAAAAAATGTATCAAGCTGATTGAGGTTCATTTGTTTTGCAGCTGCGTGTTCTGTTGATAACATGGATAAGCCAATAAGTGTCTCGAGTCATGGAAGAGTAAAATTTTTTGTTCCAATTGAGCTTGGAAAATCCTCGCTCACCACTAGTTACTGAAATAGGGAGGCTCGACAGAATATGGAAAATAATACATGTTGTTGGTGACTTTGTCACGGTGTTTTACAAACAAGTCGAAGCATCATGTGATATGGCAAATTTTGGTATTTTTGTAATAACAGGAAGTTCGCTGCACATGTATGCAGTAACAAAGTCCACATAGTTTAAAACTCTATTTTCAAGTAATCTTCCAATATCTTCATTTTTGCTATTTAATGTGTACATTATACAAGTAACTAAGCAGAATTTATTTCTTACTCTTGTGTAAACGTTTCAGCTGTGTTTAGAAATGGTTCAAGAACTCCAGAATAAATTTCACCTTGAAATTCTTCTTTGGATCCAGAATCGGTTCATTGTTGGCTTCATATGTAAAGCCTTTTTTTTTCCCCTTCTCATACAAACTGGAACTGGCTCAAAGTCTATCGCAATCTCCAACTCATCAGCAAGTTCAAATGCATTGTCTCAAAACTTTTGTCATCCCTGGAATCTTTAAGAAACATCTTGGTTTGTTTCAATTCCTTGATGGCATCTTGTATGTCACAAGATGTCATGTCACACAACAGAATGAAAGGTAAGAAAGAGGGCGGAACCGTAGTGACAAACGAAAACGGAACAAGCAGCCACACTCGCACATAGTAACCTTGAAGCTGTGTACCAGAGTTTTAATCTCGAGTGCGTAGCGTAGTGGTCAAGGTTGCTCCTACTAACAGGACACCACTATCTGCATTTCAGTGAAACACTTAAAAGAACTGAAAAAAATCCTAAGAATTATCCTTGGATTCCTGTAACTACTAAAATACTTAAATAAAGCAAGAATTAAGTATATACCTATTTTTTTTTATAGAATATTAGAAATCAAGGTCATGATAGAACTGAAACTTCTGAATGGTGATGAAACCAATGTTCTCTCTAAAGAATTACTAGAATATATATGTCATGGAACAAAAAAATCACATTGGATTCAAATAACATCCACACAAAAATGTTACGAACTATATCTTACTAGAAACTGCAACATTTCCCGCCATCATGACAGTTTTTGATATCACTAAGCCTACTTGTCCTCCCAGTAATTAATAATTTACAGTCCTCATTTTCGTCTGCTTTCTAAACTCAAGTGCTCTGGAATACATCCACCACCTGGGAGGGTGGGAAGTGCTGTTATCGTAAACCAGTCTGATGATATAACACAGTAGTGTATTAGAATTAATAACTTGGCTTCCACCTTACAAACTGCAGTTTCCCATATTTATTGTCTCAACTCCCTCAAGCTTGTGTAAGCTACAACTACTAAACGTATAATTGTTCCTGACTCCCTATCCTCGTTAAATGCTCTAAAATTGCGCTCATCTTTTGTATATAAGTTCACTGTCTTCAAATTATGTCCTAGAATTTTTATTGATAAAGCCACTGGATGGCGAAACGTCTACATTAAAGGGAAGAGAAGTGAGAAGAGCCTCTCACGCGCGTATGAAACAGAGAAACATGTAAATAATTATAGTTATTACCTGTACATGACTTCACAGACAGTACTACACACCAATATCGTAATGAAACAAATTATTATAGCCACACACTGATGGTAAATCATGAAGATTAATTAAGCTAGGACAACCTAGTCCAGCCAATGTGACTTACATTGTGAATGTGAGGTAGTGTGAGACGGCAATTGTTACAGGCATGGCGCTGTATGACCCCTGCACTAAACTCGCAGGGGTCATACAGTGCCAGGGAGAATGGAAAGTAGTCAGGTTCGATCCAGGGGAGATCAGGTCCAATTCCTTGGATCAGGAGCTACCCTTCCCCTCACCGGCGTCAAGGCACTTATCCAGATGACAGACTGCTAGGTAGTGTGAGGTACAGTGAGTGAATGAGGAAGTATGTGAGGTACAGTGAATGAATGAGGAAGTATGTGAGGTACAGTGAGCGAATGAGGAAGTATGTGAGGTACAGTGAGCGAATGAGGAAGTATGTGAGGTACAGTGACCGAATGAGGAAGTATGTGAGGTACAGTGAGCGAATGAGGAAGTATGTGAGGTACAGTGAACGAATGAGGAAGTATGTGAGGTACAGTGAACGAATGAGGAAGTATGTGAGGTACAGTGAACGAATGAGAAAGTATGTGAGGTACAGTGAGCGAATGAGGAAGTATGTGAGGTACAGTGAGCGAATGAGGAAGTATGTGAGGTATAGTGAGCGAATGAGGAAGTATGTGAGGTACAGTGAGCGAATGAGGAAGTATGTGAGGTACATTGAGCGAATGAGAAAGTATGTGAGGTACAGTGAGCGAATGAGGAAGTATGTGAGGTACAGTGAGCGAATGAGGAAGTATGTGAGGTACAGTGAGCGAATGAGGAAGTATGTGAGGTACAGTGAACGAATGAGGAAGTATGTGAGGTACAGTGAACGAATGAGGAAGTATGTGAGGTACAGTGAACGAATGAGGAAGTATGTGAGGTACAGTGAACGAATGAGAAAGTATGTGAGGTACAGTGAGCGAATGAGGAAGTATGTGAGGTACAGTGAGCGAATAAGGAAGTATGTGAGGTACAGTGAGCGAATGAGGAAGTATGTGAGGTACAGTGAGCAAATAAGGAAGTATGTGAGGTACAGTGAGCGAATGAGGAAGTATGTGAGGTACAGTGAGCGAATGAGGAAGTATGTGAGGTACAGTGAGCGAATGAGGAAGTATGTGAGGTACAGTGAGCGAATAAGGAAGTATGTGAGGTACAGTGAGAGAATGAGGAAGTGAGGTACAGTGAACGAATGAAGAAGTATGTGAGGTACAGTGAGCGAATGAGGAAGTATGTGAGGTACAGTGAGCGAATGAGGAAGTATGTGAGGTACAGTGAGCGAATGAGGAGGTATGTGAGGTACAGTGAGCGAATGAGGAAGTATGTGAGGTACAGTGAGCGAATGGTTATGAGTATGTAATCAGAAAGAAGTCTAAATGTAACTGAAGAATAATAATTACATACTGGAAAGCAAATAGGAAGAACTGTATGCAACGGGTATTGAAAAACGTGTTGATGGCGTAAACAGGCAAACGGGAGCATATTCCAAGGTGTTAGAAAAAGTAACACGTCAGTGTGTGTTAGTTGGCTCCAGAAGGGCGGTAGTCAAACCCCGGCCAGCGGCTCAACACCGGTAAATAGAAAACCTCTTGGTTTATGGGGAACCGATAAATCTGTTGGGGATCACAGCTCCTGAGGACTGGGTGGTAATAAGATCTGATGCGAGAAAAAGGAGGGTAGCTCCAATTCCGGTAATCAAGAGCCCTTCGTGGGCATCAAGCGGGTCAGGAAAGTGCTAAAAAGTGAGGGTATTCTGGCTAGGGTACGTCTGAACTAGTGCGAGTCATCCCACCGTGTGATGCCCGCCCACAGTCCCACTGTTTACACCTCTAGTAAATACAACCTTCCTTGTGGCATCACTCGCATGCTGCCACAATGTTGAACTTTATATTTTGCAATACAAACACAAACCTAACCATTCACAAAGAAGGATTGTCTTGACGTCGGCGAAGGGCTCTTGATTCTACAAATAATGCAAGTGCAAGAAATAAAGTATACGAGCTGAGAATAAGTGCATGTGCAGGAAACTTAATTATTATAATAAGGAGACCTTGTTCAATCTGAGGAATGGACATGCATGCTGACTGCAACTAACAGAGACACATACAGATAACTCAGGTCAGATTTCTAATAGTGAAAAAGAAATGTGTATTATTTTAGCACTTGTTTCCTTTCTGTTTTTACAGAAGAGGACACAAATGAAATGCCAGAAATCAATACTAATTAGTTATACAGGTCAGGACGAAGATAATATATGCATGATCAAAGTTACTAGTGACATGGTCCTCAGACAAGTAAACAAATTAAAATTTAACAAGTCGCTCAGACAAGCTTATGTGGGATTTTCACGTACAACAGTCTCTAGAATTTTTGAGAATGGTGTGAGCGGCAGTTCTGTGGGCGAAAATGCATTGTTAATGAGAGGTCAGGAAAATTGCCGGACTGATTCAGGCTGACAGTATGGCAACAGTAATTCAAATAACCATGCATTACAACAGTGGTATGCAGAAGAGAATCTTTGAATGCACAACACATCGAACTTTGAAGTGGATGGGTTACAGCAGCAGACCACACCAGGTTTCACTCCTTTCAGCTAAGAACTGGAAACTGAGGCTACAATAGGCACAGGCTCAAAAAAAAAAAAAAAACTGGATAGTTGAAGATTGGAAACAAAACGTCGCCAGGTATGATTAATCGCGATTTCTGCTACGATATGCAGAGGTTAGGGTCAGAATTTAGCATAAATCTTTGGGATGTGATGTAACGGGAGTATGCAACATGAATGTGCATCCGACAAATCTGCAGCAACTGCATGATGTTATGTCAACATGAACTAGGATCTCCAAGGAAAGTTTGCAACACCTTAATGAATCCCAACCCAGTACAAGAAGGGTATATCTAAAGTGGCCGTTGTGTGTATATATATATATATATATATATATATATATATATATATATATATATATATATATATATTATATATATTTATATTCGGCAAGAAGAGCGTTGCTATTTAAGCCAAAATAGCAAGTTTTACCTAACAAACAATTTGTGTTGGTGATGCGTTGCTTTAATGAAGTCTGAGATTATTGTTGTTCTGATATCAATTTTGGCTGTGGTGATTGGATTCAGATGGTGGCTGGTTCCCACAGGTAATCACAAAATTCAGAGATAAAGGGAAGTACTAGCGTATCTTATCAGTGTATGTAATGATTAATAACACTTTCCAGTGTGACAAACTTTTAAGTGTTTTCGATTGGTAAAAAAAAAAAAAAGTTTTCATCCAATCCACAATACAAACAAATAGAAGAAAAAAATCTTGCTGGTAGGTGATTAAATAAGAGCGAATGACGTAGGCGGCAGCCTCGCTGCGCAGCAAGGGTAGTGCGCGTATTCGTTGTATAAGGCCAGAAGGTACATTATGTTGGTGGTGAAGTCAAAGCTGTGTGGGGGAGACGCAACTTGGCGCATTGCAACATCTTGTGGAATGAGTCTTTTACTTGCAATGATTGTCGTAACAATTTCACAATGTGTATGATAGACTTTGGGGGAGTGTGGCCATTGGCTATTATTATTGTTGTTATTATTATTATTATTATTATTATTATTATTATTATTATTATTATTATTATTATTATTATTATTATTATTATAATTATTATTATTATTATTTATTATTAAAATCAAGGTGAAACGTTAGGGAATGAAAGGTAATATAGCTGTTTTGTAGCTGCTTGTTGTTCCACTGGTTTTATTGTTCCACTGGTTTTATTGTTCCACTGGTTTTATTGTTCTTTGTTTCAGTGGTAGGTTCGCTGTTCCTTATTTCACTAATTTCATTGTTTCCCCTTTGCAGTGTTCCATATTTTTAGCTTCTTGTTCCACGAACTGTTTCACTGCAAGTTTTATTCTTTATTTCACTAAGTTTTATTTCACATGTTTTATTGTTCCTTGTTTCACTGTTTATTTCCTTGTTGCACTGCATGTTTTATTCATTGTTTCAACTGATTTTCAGTATTCCTTCTTTCACTGGATATTTCATTGTTCCCTGTTTCACATGTTTGACTGGTATTTGTTTCCTTGTTTCACTGGAATTTTATTGTCCTTATTTCGATGGATGTTTTTATTGCTCCTTGTTTCACAATATATTTCATTAGTCTTAACTGGAAGGAAATGCACCTAGGAATTGGCAGAGAGAATATGCATAGGTCGTTTGTGTAAGAAAAAAAATATAGAGGACAATAATGTAAGAATTATAGGGGAAATAAATTTGTTGAGTATACCAAGTAAAGTGGACGGCAGAATTACTATTGAAAGAGTTACAGGAAAGACAGAAAGTGGGATTACAGAGGGAGCCGTATGGAGGATTTAGGACGGGAAGTGTGGCTCATTGTTGGCATTACTTATGAGTAATGTTTAGAGAGTTGCATTTGTGGATTTATAAAAGATGTACGGTATGAAAGCAGTGTGGCAGATATTGCAGATGAGTGGAATAGGTAGCTGGCTATGAAAAGCTGTAAAAAATTTTTTATTAATGAGACTCGTGTTAGAAGGTAAATATTTTCTTGTTCAAGTGGGCCTTAGGTGTGCATGTCACAATGGTTGAAGTCATAGATGGGGTTGTAAAATAGGTAAATGCTAGCGTTGGGAAGAAGTCTGGAAGGTAATGAATCTGATGAGGAGTAGATTCGTCACAGTTCGTCTTTTCTGTAGACACAGCGCTTTTGAGAGATTCTAAGGAAAAGTTCCAAAAGTTTGTGGAAGAGTCTGAGAGTTTATAAACAAAAGAGAAAAGATCAAGGTCAGCAGAGTAAGAAAAAAAGGTTAAGCAATGTAAGATTAGATGTCAGATTGAGAGGAGAAAGTATGAAAAAGTGAATGTATTTAAGTGAATGCATCGGAAAATGGGTGCATGAAAGGCGAAGTGAATTATAATAATAGTAATAACAATATCTTTATTTCTACACGTACATGTACAAGGTATACAGCCCTAGCTGACATCAATGACATAATACTATATAAAAAGCCACTTGTTATGCAGAGCATTTTGGGCAATTAGGACATTTTTGTCCCAGGATGCGACCCACACCAGTCGACTAACGGGGTACCGTAATTGTATAGAATAGACGAGAGAAAACAGGTGGGATGCTGAGGTGTCTAGGGAAAGAAAGAAGTTAATTAGTGTAGGTAAACGAAGGAATGCACGAGTATAATAGTACCGACTCTGTATGTGTAAGTCATAGTATTTAAATGTTGCTGCGAGGAGACAATTTAGACGTGGAGTCACAGATAACTCCCTCTGTTTTTTAATCATGTTCGTTGCCAGCCTCGGTGCAGCTTCCTCTTTTAATGTCGGGTTGAACTTATTTTCCAAATTGATGTTGCTAGTCTGTGTAATTATTGTTTCTGTAAAATTTGTTCTAACCAATGTGTGACTTCTCTTCACCCCACACATCCCTCTTCCCTTCAATAAACGCGATGGGGATGTTTGAGTGGTTTCTGGCTAGAGGTAGAGGGGTATCGTATGAGATACCACTCTCCACACGTGGTTGCTTGCCTGACGAATCCAGCACGAAGAGGTTTGATCTGGGACAGAGTCGCGAAATTGAATCGAATGGTCGCGAGGGCAGTAGCAAGTTGATGACGATAGAGTAAATTTGACAATATTTTGGACTGTGTATGCTTAAAGCACTGACTAACCAAATGATTCTAGTGCTTTGTAAATAAGTGTGTGCGAGTGTGCGTGCGCATATGAGTGCGTGCATGCTACGCGCGCACGTGCAAGCGCGTCTAAACAATAAAATTCTTGTTTATATTATCAATGAAATTACTATTCCAACCGCAACAATGCTCCATATACTCACCAACACCAGTAGTGGGCAATTTCGGTCCTAGCTGCTGTTATGGTGGTGTTAAATAGGCATCCTAGCAGCTGGGGATGCTAGGAGAATCGCTAGGTGCTCCACTCAGCGGGTTCCTGCGCACACTGATCATCCCAAGAATGGCAGCACAAGGAAACATGGATTAACCTTCATACAATGACTTTCATGGCCTCCAACCTGGCTCTTGACGGTAATTTCGGCCGTGATACCAGCCCTGAGGACTTGTGGTGTGGTAGTGTGATGATGGGTCTCTGTCTCTCACTGTCTCTGTCTTTGTCTGTCTGTCTCTCTCTCCGCATCCCCAGTCGTTCTCACGAACCATGCAATGTCTAAACTTTCTCCTCTAGTTTGCCTCACCGTCACTTCCGTCACTGTGACGATGTAAGTGACTCATAAGTTCCACAAGGTGTTTCCTGCTTTATATATATATATATATATATATATATATATATACACGGAGCTTGGAGTATATTAATTTTATATTAGTACAATCCTCAATGTTTACTAAAGAGAATCATGTTAATCTTCCCCATTTACCTACGCTGCATAAATCACCCTGTACCTTTCCTCTGGTTTAGTTGAAGCTGTTAGCACAAATGGTGGCAGCAGCAGGTTAAAATAAATTTAAGACAGTTTTGTTTCTTCACCCTTTTTAGTTAAAGTGCTTCAAATACAAAATTAATTCACACGAAGCTACTACTCACAACTTTACACTATTCACTGCGTAGACTGAATATACACAGATACCTCTGTGTATATTCATTGGAGGAGATAATAACTAGAACTGAGTGTACTACAAACTCTAATCATATAATAGCGTGGAAAAGTAATGTGGACCTGGGAGTGGTAATGTCTGAGGATCTCACCTTCAAAGATCACAACTGTGCCACTATCACATCTGCGAAGAAAATGATAGGATGGACAATGAGAACGTTCCAAACAAGAAATGTCAAGCCAGTGATGATTCTTTTTAAATCAGTTGTTCTCTCTAGGCTGGAATACTGCTGCACATTAACATCTCCATTCAAAGCAGGTGAAATTGTAGATCTAGAGAATGTACAGAGAACCTTTACTGCACATATAAGTTCCGTCAGAGCACTTGACTTGTACTCAATGGAGCGCAGGCGACAGAGATGCATCATAATATACACTTGGAAAATCCTAGAACGAATGGTCCCTAATCTACACACAGAAATCACTCCCTACGAAAGCAAAAGACTGGATAGGCTGTGCAAAATACCCCCAGGCACCAAGACTGTTCAACAGCCTCCCAACAGGCATAAGGGGAATTACCAATAGACCCCTAGCTGCCTTCAAGAGGAAACTGGACAAATAAGTCGGTGCCGGATCAGCCGGGCTGTGGTTCGTATTTGGACTACGTGCAGTCAGCAGTAACTGACTGGTTGATCAGGCCCTGAACCACCGGGAGGCCTGGTTGTGGACAGGGCCGAGGGGGCGTTGCCCCACGGAATACCCTCCAGGTATATACTCTGAGGGGTGTATATTTGTACATATAATGAGGTGTATGTTTATGCATTTATGAGTGTATCTTCGTATACACACTGAGGTGTGTATCTTCGTATATACAACGAGGTGTGTATCTTCGTTTATACACTAAGGTGTATCATATAAATATTTCAAAAAGTGTGTATGTATATTCACTGAAAGGTCTCTCTCTCGGTATATATACGCAGAAATGTGTATTTCAGTGTACAAAGAGTTTATTTTAATCCGCATTTTAAGGTTTGGTGTTACAGAAATGACAAACCAACTTTAATATCTCTCGTGTAGTCGATAAACTTTAATCCTAAAAAAAAAATGTTTTCACAGCTAAGACCTTCCAACCTTACAAGCAGGTGGGGGGGGGGCGGAGAGAAGGACTTTGATGCTTGTCAGGTGCTCTTGATCCAAGGAATAAAATCTACCTTCCTTGTATCAAACCTGATTGTGTGATGTTCGGACATTACTAACCCACCTGAGTAAATTGATTGATTCTACTTTGTAGAGTAGAATAATAAGTGTTTAGAACTAATAAGTGTTAAGAACTCAATAAGACTAATTAAGTAGACTTTAAGTGACGTAAATTGATGTTCTGGGAGGTGAGGAATGAGCCTCGTACCCCCTACAATAACACTAGGCCTCTTATTCCCCAGGCGATATATGACCCTTACGGGTGTAGCGCTTCCCATGAATATTATAACTATAATATATTCAAAATACTAAACCCGTAGGGATCATACGGTGTTTGGGGAAGTGAGCCTTGAAGCACTTCTTTATTCTCGCAATATAACTAGGATGTTTATTAACCTAGTTTTGTGCGTCTTATTATTGGTAAGGTGAGTGTGTCCGCCGGGCGCCGCCCTCACTCCAGCTGTCCTGCTGCAACATCTCCTCTGGGGATACTTGTGCCTCACTATCAATTACTTAAAAAAAAAAAAAGTTGTAACACTAATGGCTGGCTCTTCTTGATTGCTCTCTATTTTTCCCCTTCTCTCATTCTCGCATTATCTAGCAGTCTTCGTCATTCTCTTTCCCATTCACATTCTCTTTTGCATTCGCATTCTCTCTCCATTATTTTTCTGACGCCACAACCAGATTCTTCAGTAGCTGACTGCTGTGCACTTGACGTCAGAGAAGCAGCTGACTTCACACAACTCATGACTTCCACATGTTTTATGCACTCCCCTCTCCCTAGCCCCCCCATTAACCAATCCCCTCCGCAGCCCCAACTCCCCAGGCCCCACAACTCAGTCCCCACTCCCTCAGCACTGGCTGGTTGCCCACACACAAGTAGCCAAGTAATTATAAAAAAAAAAACAATAAAAAGCTATTTAAATATTGAAACAAGAGTATAGACGCGAGCAAAACTTTCCTTAAGATTTGTTATACAAATAATAAGAAAATAAGACTAATTCTCTGTACAAGAAACGTATATTTAAAAACAGAGAACTGCTTGAAGAAGACTTTATTTGGGTATTTAAGCCGGAGGTTCTCAACCCCAGAAGGTTAATAACCGAGAATAACCCAAGAAAAATTAAGTAGTGTGCTTTATTGTCGTTTGGGTTAGTAGGTTCTTTTACAGGATGCGACCCACAACAGTCGACTAACTGTTGTGGGTTTAAGTTGAAAAAATCCGTATGTCTGTTGAATATTTCGTTGATAGAACACGGGATGGGTTGGAACGGCGGCACATACCTAGGAAAATTTGCCCTACTTCATCAAAAAATATACTTTTTAAGAAGTAAAGCGATGTAAAATTCAAGGTTTGATGGGTGCGATTTTATTTATCCCGGAAGACGAGAAAAAAGCTGCTAAGGTCACATTGTTTAAACATCCACCTTATCTAAAATTGGATTTTCTTCTCAGCGGCAATGATCCTTCAAGGTGAGTGCCAGTGTTGTAGACAAGTTGTTTGATTTATCTTTGATGGGTTTCAAGAGTTTTCCTACTTCCGTAGCCCAGCCTTTGGCAAAACTTGTCTGGTGCTCATCTGGTTAACCAGGCTGTTACTGCTGGCGGCCCGCTGGCCCACATATCTATCATGGCCTAGTTGATCTAGAATCTAGTGGAGGTACTTGTAAAGTTTTCTCTTGAAGACTTCTAAACTTGTTCCTGTAGTGTTTCTGATATCTTCTGGCAAGATGTTGGAGTCTAGGCCCACGGATGTTGATACAATGTTCTCTTATTATGTCCACTGCGCAGGAGCGCCGTGGGGCATATTTTCTCCCATAACGTTAAGCATATATTCGTTACAGGAAGGTTGTTAAAGAGATCACCTTGCGGGTTTAGCGTTTTTTTACGAATACAATAATGCATAAAGATCTTTACCGAGTCTATGATAACAGCAACAGATAATACTCTTATCCTGGACAGTCAACAAATTAATTAACTCAATTTGACATGGAAGCCTATAAGAAAACCCTAACCTGCTTCAGCGTAATTATTCCCAGAACTTGGCTTAAATTAAGCGTGTGCCAGAGTATCGATATCGGCCTAAAATGTGTATCAGTATTGATAAATAACAAAAAGGCACAATACCGTGACTGGAACAATACTTCTAACTTTCACAGTAGCTGTCTAGTTGAATTCTCCCTTATAGACAACTTTCCTTGTATGAATCTTAGTCGTGGCTTTGTCTCTGTTGATGCCTTCCTCTCCCATTACACTGTAATGAACACTTGTGACTCAACCTGATTCCTTTTTCTCCTCTCCCTCTTCCCCTTTCCTCTTTCTTCTTTGGGTTATCTTTCTTCTGCCTTGAGTGTTTGGCCCTTTTATTATTTATTTCCCCCCCCCTCTATTTTTGTTCCTACCCTGTGTGGACTCCTAGCTCCCTTGCAGTGTTCCTACCCTGTGTGGACTCCTAGCTCCCTTGCAGTGTTCCTACCCTGTGTGGACTCCTAGCTCCCTTGCAGTGTTCCTACCCTGTGTGGTCTCCTAGCTCCCTTGCAGTTTTCCTACCCTGTGTGGACTCCTAGCTCCCTTGCAGTGTTCCTACCCTGTGTGGACTCCTAGCTCCCTTGCAGTTTTCCTACCCTGTGTGGACTCCTAGCTCCCTTGCAGTGTTCCTACCCTGTGTGGACTCCTAGCTCCCTTGCAGTGTTCCTACCCTGTGTGGACTCCTAGCTCCCTTGCAGTGTTCCTACCCTGTGTGGACTCCTAGCTCCCTTGCAGTGTTCCTCTTAGTCTTTTACTGACTCCACTAATACTACTACTACCACTACCTCTCTACTTCCTTTTCTACTACCTCTCTTGTCACGTCCCTGTCTGCTGGCTTATATATAATGCCTCCTTCTCTCCTTTCTAATATGTTGGTTATAACTATGACCATAAGCCAGCGGAAGGCCTCGGTCAGATGACCAGACGCTCCAACGGCGGGTCATCTTCTGACTAAGACCCGCGTCAGGAAACACCTGTCCTGTTTCCTGACAAACCTTACCTAACCTAACCTCTCCTTTCTGTAAGTGTGACTTTGTAAATGGTCCAAGTCGGACCGAAACGTCGTCGTAAGCTCCTCTCTCTCCTATGTGCGGGTTATTTATGTATCAGTATTGATATCGGCAAACATTTTGGTATCGTCCCATCACTAGAGTTAACGTGGACAAACATAGATTATTGTTGTGATGAGAGACTACTGTAATAACTTCGATGTCCTTCGCTCATTAAGGTACCCTTCAGGAAGAGTGTCTTAATGATGGTGAAAGTCTTCTGATCCAAATAATTGGAGCTACCTTCCCCATTCTCGTATCAAACTTAATTACCGTTCATTCTCCATATACTGTATTACCCTTACGGTTTTAAGGCTTCCCTATGAATACTGTCATAATCAAAATGCGTTAACTTACGGTATTCAGAGGCTGCGGCGGCTGTTGTTGGCGGCAGCTGTTGTTGTTGGCGGCAGTTGTTGTTGTTGGCAGCAGCTGTTGCTGCTGCTTTTTCTTTCTTCTGTTTCCTTCGTCTTTTTTCATCTTCCTTCGTTTTAAAGGTTTTTGTTTATAACTTGAGAACGTCTCATTCGAGCGGCTTCAAATTTTCAACCCTGATGTACTTTAATTAGGGAAAGGTTCATGCAACACTTGGCATGTGCAGGTGCACTCGGGTCAGTCTGGTAAAAACAGTTATCGATTTTGGTTTCCATTTAATAACTTGTGTACTCTGCATAAAAGTGTGAATTACTGAAATGTGTAGGTGCCAATCTGCTAATTTATTTAAAACAAAAGTACTATTTCCCGTGAAATAACATTAGTTTATATCTGAACATGATGTCCATATGACTGACTGGTGCGTCATATGACTGGTGCGTCATATGACTGGTGCGTCATATGGACAGGATGGTATCCATTAAGTTTATGCTTTGTAGATGCAAATTTGCCAGTTTCATAACATAGTTAATAACTAAGAGAATTATTCTTCTGTTCGGTTTCAGACTTTCAGCAATGGTGTGATTTGTTCCAAGGAAGGTTTGCATTGATTTTGGCCTATGTAAGTTTTATTTTCCCAATTTTATTAAATTGGTTTGCGTGCAGTAACTGGAGAATGCTTCTTCTGATCGGTTTCAAACCATAAAAGTTGGTGTGAGAAATTATGTGGGTAATTTTTTCACAAGCACAATCGGGCAAATTAAGTCAATTTTATCCCCAGGATCCGAC
This sequence comes from Cherax destructor, assembly GCA_009830355.1. Lineage (NCBI taxonomy): Eukaryota > Metazoa > Arthropoda > Malacostraca > Decapoda > Parastacidae > Cherax > Cherax destructor. Next base: position 7,796 of record WNWK01025506.1, on the reverse strand, counting down.
CCACACCAGCGACTTATACCCGGGTACCTATTTTACTGATAAGTGAACAGGGTCAGCAGGTGTCTTATAAGGAAACACATCCTGATGTCTTCTGGGAATCGAACAGCGGACCTTAATTAATGCGTGAACTGAGTGCGCTAGTAATCGAGCTATGGGACACCTTATAACTAATTACCTTACCTGTTGTATGGAGTTCAATACACGTTGGGAGGCGTACATTATATGATGATACATGTCACACATGATACGCCCCATAACTAGCTACCTAACCTGTTGTATGGAGTTCAGTATACATTAATTATTTGATGATACATGTCGCAGGCAATATAGCATAACATTTAGCTACTGCCTCTTGTTTTCCATTATATCATCATTATGCCGACAGTTGTAATATATATCTGGACCTTTCCAGATGTATGTCTTCTTCACTTATCTTGTAGTGAAGCAATTATGCAGATACTATTTCTATCGGCATCGATTACACACGATTAAATTATGCACCACTTGCTAGTTAGTGCAATGTTTATGTTACGCCATCTTCGATGCTTCCCTTAAAAAACGTTTATCTTGTACACATATATTTATTTAAATTCAGTGACACTTCCAGGTGTGTGATACATTTTCCTTGTCAGAATATTAACTTTTCCAATATTACAACAATTACATTTTACTTAACTGATTACAATAACTAAGGAAATTATAGTGGATGTTGGTTCCCCAGTGGCCTATCACCTTTTAAAAGTAACATTAGCATCACACACCTGCATTATTACATAAACATTATATTCCTATCAATTAACACACACAAATCACAGGAAAATTATCAAAAGTTTCCACAGCTGGTGTATCTTACTCAGAGTAGGGTTTGAATTGATTTTGGGCTATGTAGGTGACAATTTGTTAATTTTATTGAAGAAATTTGGAAAAATTCTGATTTTCATGGAATAATTTGCGAATGTTCAATCCGATTGGTTTCAACTCTTGAATGCATATAACTGGAAAATGTAACTTCTGAGCGGCTTCAAACTTAGTACTGATATATTTGTCTGTGTGATAACTTGATTGGCTGTAAACTTTTGAAGCCTCTGTATGTTATTTAGTAGAAGGTTCGAATTGTTTTTGGGCTGTGTAGGTGGCATTTCCCATTTTATTGTATAGATTACAATAAAATGGAAAATGATACCTACACAACCCAAAACCGGTTCGAGCTTTCCACTAAATAACATAGAGGCTTCAAAAGGGCCAATCAACTTATCATACGCACGAAGGAGGAACTCACAATAACTTGTTAGTGTCTCCTATGATTAGATTCAAATCTTCAACGATGCTATTTAAGTGCATTAGAAACGTATGCTGAAGACTTCCCTTTCCCTTTGGCATGCATTGCGGTAAAGGGGGCTAGGCTTATGGGACACAGGGATACTTTCCTCAAATAACAAAAAAAAGCACAATACCGTGACTGGAACAATACACACACAACTCGCACATAGAAGAGAGGAGCTTACGACGACGTTTCGGTCCGACTTGGACCATTTACAAAGTCACACCCGTACTGGGGATCGAACCACAGATCTCAGTGTGTGTTAAGGCTTCCTGGATTGCCAGTAAAACGTAAATCCCCCGATAGAATGTTGGTATGTTTACATAAACCATATTTGAATTATTTACTCGATATTAAAAACATGGTGAGTGATTTTGAACGTTTTATACCTAATTTCTTTCTCTCCCTCTCCCTCCCTCCCTCTCTCTCTCTCTCTCTCTCTCTCTCTCTCTCTCTCTCTCTCTCTCTCTCTCTCTCTCTCTCTCTCTCTCTCTCTCTCTCTCTCTCTCTCTCTCTCTCTCTCTCTCTCTCTCTCTCTCTCTCTCTCTCTCTCTCTCTCTCTCTCTCTCTCTCTCTCTCTCTCTCCCCACACACAATTTATGTGGAGATTGAGATTTTTAATTAAAACTATTAGGTACACATATTGTACCTACAATCCAACACTTAATACTTCCAACAGATTCTGGAGTCTTACAAAACTAATGACATTCCAACAGGACTATTGTTTTCTAAAAAAAACAACAGTCGATTAATATAGAGGTATTTCTTTTTTTTACTACTTAGGTGGGCAGAAGAAGTGTAGCGAAACTTGTACATGTGTTCCTCCCTGCCAGAGAACTGAACTCGCGACCTTAACATTGTGAGTCGAATGGTGTAACAGTTATCTACTCGGCACCGACAGAAAGGGAGAGGGACAGGAGGTGCACGGGCAGTAAGACAGACGAAGCTGGGCCTCGTCTGGCAGAATCAGTACAAGAGCACTAACACGTACCCAGTATGGCGACCTTGAGTTGGTCTGCTATACACACTACACTGTTACACACACAAATTCCGCTGCGTTATTACGTCAATATTTTCAAGTGTAGATAACATCGAACGCGTATATGATTAGCTGTTCATATTAAAGGGGAAGCGCTGAACCCGCAGGGGTCAATACAATATTAGGAGGATCAGGCAGGACAACAAAGGGATCGGGACAGGCTGCATCCTAGTCCAACAACTGGCTCCTGGCGTTTAACCCTACCAAGTGCAAAGTCTTAAAGATTGGGGAAGGTCAAAGAAGACCGCAGGGTACAGGCTAGGGGGCCAAAGACTGCAAACCTCACTCACGGAAAAGGATCTTGGGGCGAGTGTAATACCGAGCACATCTGAGGTACACATCAACCAAATAACTGCTGCAGCATATGGGCGCCTAGCAAACATAAGAATAGCATTTCGACACCTGAGTAAGGAATCGTTCAAGACTCTACACCATGTACGTCAGGCCCATATTGGAGTATGCAGAACCAGTATGGAACCCACACCTCTTCAAGCACCTCAAGAAATTGGAGAAAGTGCAAAGGTTTGCAACAAGAATAGTGCCGGAGCTAAGGGGTATGTCCAACGAAGAGAGGTTAAGAGAAATCAACCTGACTGCACTGGAGGACAGGAGGGATAGGGAGGACATGATAACGACATGTCAGTTCCTCTCAGTATTTTTTAAGGTTGATAGGGACAGGATGTTTTAGAGATGGGACACAGAAACAAGGGGTCACAACTGGAAGTTGAAAACTCGGATATCTGAGTCACAGGGATGTTAGGAAGTATTTCTTCAGAAGTGGAACAGCCTGGAGAGTGATGTAGTGGAGGCAGGATCCATACATAGCTTTGAGATGAAATACGATAAAGCTCATGGAGCAGGGAGAGAGTACCTGGAGGGTATTCCGGGGATCAACGCCCCCGCGGCCTGGTCCACGACCAGACCTCCCAGTGGATCAGGGCCTGATCAACCAGGCTGTTACTGCTGGCCGCACATCACAGCCCGGCTGATCCGGCACCGATTTTAAGTATCTGTTCAGCTCCCTCTTGAAGGCAGCCAGGGGCCTTTTGGTAATTCCCCTTATGCATGATTGGAGGCTGTTGAACAGTCTTGGGCCCCGGACACTTATGGTGTTTTCTCTTAGTGTACCAATGGCGCCGCTACTTTTCATTGGGGGTATTTTGCACCGCCTGCCCAGTCTTTTACTTTTGTAGGGAGTGATTTCTGTGTGCAGATTCGGGACCATTCCTTCTAGGATTTTCCAAGTGTAGATTATGATATATCTCTCTCGCCTGCGTTCCAACAAGTACAAGTCAAGTGCTTCCAAGCGTTCCCAGTAGTTGAGGTGTTTGATGGAACTTATATGTACAGTAAAGGTTCTCTGTACAATCTCTAGATCTGCAATTTCACCTGCTTTAAACGGAGATGTTATTGTACAGCTATATTCCGGCTAGAGAGAACAAATTATTTGAAAAGGATAATCACTGGCTTGGCATTTCTTGTTTTGAACGTTCTCATTATCCATCCTATCATTTTCTTTGCAGTTGTGATCGTGGCATTGTTGTTATCCTTGAAAGTGAGATCCTCAGACATTACCACTCCCAGGTCCATCACATTATTTTTCCGTTCTATTGTATGATCAGAGTTTGTAGTATATGTACTCAGTTCTAGTTATTATCTCCTCCAGTTTCCCATAACGGAATTATTGGAATTTGTCTTCATTGAACATCATATTGTTTTCCGTTGCCCATTGGAAAACTTGGTTTATATCTTCTTGGAAGCTAACAGTGTCCTCAATAGATGACAGTCTCATGCAGATCCTAGTATCGTCTGCAAAGGATGACACGGTACTGTGGATTGCATCTCTGTCTATGTCTGATATGAGGATGAGGAACAGGATGGGGACGAGTACTGTGCCTTGTGGAACAGAGCTTTTCACTATGGCAGCTTCCGATTTAACTTTGTTGACCACTACTCTTTGTGTTCGATTTGTTAGAAAGTTGGAAGATCCATCTCCCCACTTTGCCAGTTATTCCTTTAGCATGTATTTTGTGCACTATTATGTCATGATCACATTTGCCAAAGGCTTTTGCAAAGTCTGTGTATATTACATCTGAATTCTGTTTTTCTTCTAGTGCATTCAAGACCATATCATATTGATCCAGCAGTTGCGAGAGGCAGGAGCGACCTGCTCTGAACCCATGTTGCCCTGGATTGTGCAGTTTTTGGGAATCCAAGTGGTTTGCAATCGTGCTTCTTAGCACTCTTTCAAAGATTTTTATGATGTGGGACGTTAGAGCTATTGGACTATAGCTCTTAGCTAATGCTTTGCTGCCACCTTTATGGAATGGAGCTATATCCGTTGTTTTTAGTGACTGTAGAATTTACCCCATGTCTAAGCTCCTTCTCCATAGTATACTTATGGCACGCGAAAGGGGTTTCTTGCCGTTCTTAATGAACACAGAGTTCCATGAGTCTGGGCTTGGGGCTGAGTTCATGGGCATGTTGTCAATGGCTTTCTCAAAGTCTATCGGAGTTAAGGTAATGTCGGAAATATGGCATACATTGATGGAGTTTTGAGGCTAGTTCATGAAAAAATCATTTAGATTGTCGATCTTTAGACTGATTAGTGGCTCGCTAAACACAGAGTCATATTGGGATTTCAGTATCTCACTCATTTATTTGTTGTCATCTGTGTAAGTCCCATCTTGTCTGAGCAAGGACCCGATACTAGATGTGGTATTTGCCTTATTTTTGGCATATGAAAAGAAATATTTCGAATTTCTTTCAATTTCACTAATCGCTTTTAGCTCCTCCTGTCTCTCCTGGGTCCTGTAAGAGTCCTTTAACTTAAGTTCGATATTTTCCACTTCCCTGGTCAGCGCTTCCTTCCGTGTATCAGATAATCTAGCGTTCTTGAGGAGCTCAGTGATTCTTCGTCGTCTTCTGTAGAGGGAGCTTGTTTCTCTCTCTAGTTTACTTCTTCTCTTCTTCTTAGGGGAATATGCCTTGAACATACTTCAGCTGCCAGGAAGATGATCCTGTCAAGGCACTGGTTTGGATCCATGTTATTTAAGATATCTTCCCAACATGTTTCATTTAAGACATGGTTCACCTGGTCCCAGTTGATGTTCTTGTTGTTGAAGTTGTATTTGGTGAAGACACCTTCACAGCTACGTGCATTTTGCTGATCAGGACCCCTGTGCGTGTAAGTCTGAACTTCGATTAAATTGTGATCGGAATTAGTTTTTTTTTTTATATTGTTATGTCTCTTACCAGGTCCTCATTATTTGTGAAGATAAGGTCAAGTGTGTTTTCCAGTCTTGTTGGCTCCACTATCTGCTGACTTAGGGTGTGTTTATCGCAGAGATTTAGTAGCTCATGTGTGTGTGACTTTTCATTTACGCTGCCTCCAGGGATTGTTTCTGCTATAACATTATTTGCTACATTCTTCCATTGTGTATGTCTTAGGTTGAAATCACCAAGCAGTAAGATGTTTGGGGATGGAGCTGGAAAGCTTTCCAGACAGTAATAAATTTTCAGTAGTTGTTCCTTGAACTGTTGGGAAGTTGCATCTGGTGGCTTATATGCAACCACGATGACTAAGTTTTGGTTTGGAACTTCAGCTACATCATTTGTGGTGTTCAGCATCTCCGTGCAGATGAGCGACTTTTTGACATACATGCCAACCTCCACAGCATACATGCCAACCTCCCCAGCATACATGCCAACCTCCCCAGCATACATGCCAACCTCCCCAGCATACATGCCAACCTCCCCAGCATACATGCCAACCCCCCAGCATACATGCCAACCCCCAGCATACATGCCAACCTCCCCAGCATACATGCCAACCTCCCCAGCATACATGCCAACCTCCCCAGCATACATGCCAACCTCCCCAGCATACATGCCAACCTCCCCAGCATACATGCCAACCTCCCCAGCATACAGGCCAACCTCCCCAGCATACATGCCAACCTCCCCAGCATACATGCCAACCTCCCCAACATACATGCCAACCCCCAGCATACATGCCAACCTCCCCAGCATACATGCCAACCCCCCAGCATACATGCCAACCTCCCCAGCATACAGGCCAACCTCCCAGCATACATGCCAACCTCCCAGCATACATGCCAACCTCCCAGCATACATGCCAACCTCCCAGCATACATGCCAACCCCCAGCATACATGCCAACCTCCCCAGCATACATGCCAACCCCCAGCATACAGGCCAACCTCCCAGCATACATGCCAACCTCCCAGCATACATGCCAACCCCCAGCATACAGGCCAACCTCCCCAGCATACATGCCAACCTCCCAGCATACATGCCAACCTCCCCAGCATACATGCCAACCTCCCCAGCATACATGCCAACCTCCCCAGCATACATGCCAACCTCCCCAGCATACATGCCAACCTCCCCAGCATACATGCCAACCTCCCCAGCATACATGCCAACCCCCCAGCATACATGCCAACCTCCCCAGCATACATGCCAACCTCCCCAGCATACAGGCCAACCTCCCCAGCATACATGCCAACCTCCCCAGCATACATGCCAACCTCCCCAGCATACATGCCAACCTCCCAGCATACAGCCAACCTCCCCAGCATACATGCCAACCTCCCCAGCATACATGCCAACCTCCCCAGCATACAGGCCAACCTCCCCAGCATACATGCCAACCTCCCCAGCATACATGCCAACCTCCCCAGCATACATGCATATGAGAGTCAGTTTGTATGTGAAATGTTGATGATGTTGATGTGTTTTTGTGGTCACTGGTCAATGTAATATACAGTGAAAATCAGCTAATTATCAGCCAAACCGCCTTCCGTTATTACACCACTACACATAAAATAATAATAATAATAATAATATAATTATTTCTACAAGTACATGATATAGCATACAGACGTAGCTAACATCGATGACACGATAGTATGTCATCGATGTTAGGCCCTTTGTTATGCAGAGCATTTCGGGCAGATTAGTTTAGTTTTGTCCCCAGGATGCGACGCACACCAGTCGGTTACTGTAGTGATACCGCTCTTGTGGAGAGCCGCTGCAGGACACAATACGGCACCACCTCAGGGGGCCCCTAACAATAACAACAAACAGTACGGCGATGGCCCAGCATGGCGTGTGGTCTCGCTCTTACACAAATACATTCGTGATGCAGATTACATGGTAAGCTTAAATATGTCGCCAGTAGCTATAGCTTTTCTGAGGACATATGCACCTTACATCACCTGTCCTGCAGCAGCAGTCATTAGATGTATTTTCTTCTGTTGCAGACATGTACCATGGATTTTGTGTTCAATAAAGCCTAGAAATGAGGCCTGTGTTTTTATCACAACAATTTATTGAACACAAATATCCTGGGCTACCTGGCGGCGATTCTGAGCTAGACTACACAGCAAAATGGAGCGTTTACTGAAACCTG
>WNWK01025505.1:22500-28471 GCA_009830355.1 Cherax destructor | reverse complement strand
TAGCCACTTCGGTGGCAAAACCTAAATTCGTCTGTGGGTGGACGAAGACTTAAGCACGCACACATACACACACATTTAACCTTTCCCAAATCTGTAGGCTAGACAAGGACACAGGTGTCACGAACAAAAAGAGGGAAGATAATAAATCTGTCGCTTGTCGGGAATGGGGGTATCATGACCGCCCCCACATGAGTACTTAGTGCAGATAGGACGCTCTCTCTCCTGAGCTACCTCTTCTCCCTCTGTTATTATTATTGTAATAATAATAATTATTTATTATAATTATTATAAGAACATAAGAACATAATAAAGAAGGAACACTGCAAAACCTATTTTAAGCAGGCAGGTCCAATTCTCCTATCGGTTAAGCCAATGCCTTAACCTAGTCAGGTCGGGCCACTTTCACTTAAGGAAGGACCCGGCATCTGACCTAGTAGCACAAGCTAGTCAGGTCCAACTCCCCACCCACCCCCATTTATTTTATCTAACCTTTTTTAAAACTACACAACTTCTTAGCTTCTATGACGATACTTGGGAGTTTTTCCCTCATCCACAACTCTATTACCAAACCAGTGCTTTCCTATATCCTTCCTGAATCTGAATTTTTCAAACTTAAAACTATTGCTGCGAGTCCTGTCTTGGCTGGATATTTTTAGCACGCTATTTACATCCCCATTATTATTATTATTAGTGTTATTATTATTATTATTATTATTATTATTATTATTATTATTATTATTATTATTATTATTATTATTATTATTATTATTATTATTATTATTATTATCATCATCATCATCACAGAGAAACTGTAAACCCTAGGGGTTAAACAGCGAATGGAAAATGGAGGAAATCAGGAGTGACTCAAGGAAGGATAGCTCCAGTTCCTTGGATCGAGGGCAATCCGGCAGCATTAAGGAATTTATCTGCCTTGGAGATTCTCTGTCAATGAGTCGAAAATTGTTGAACAGAGAAGTGTTGAACAGAGCACTGCTGAACAGAACTGTTGAACAGAGAAGTGTTGATCAGAGAACTACTGAACAGAACTGTTGAACAGAGAAGTGTTGATCAGAGAACTGCTGAACAGAACTGTTGAACAGAGAAGTGTTGATCAGAGAACTGCTGAACAGAACTGTTGAACAGAACTGTTGAACAGAGAAGTATTGAACAGAGAACTACTGAACAGAACTGTTGAACAGAGAAGTGTTGAACAGAACTGTTGAACAGAGAACTGTTGAATATAAAGAGATAAACTACGGTGTGCTTTCTTCATCAGCTGTACACAGAAAAATTAGTAGAAATTGAAAGATCTACTTACAAAACTGAGTGTGTGTGTGTGCGTGTGTGTGTGTACTCACCTAATTGCACTCACCTAATTGTGGTTGCAGGGGTCGAGACTCAGCTCCTGGCCCCGCCTCTTCGCTGTCCGCTACTGGGTCTCTGCTCCCTGCTCCATGGCTTTATCATACCTTGTCTTAAAAACTATGTATGGTCCCCGCCTCCACTATATCGTTCGCTAGACTATTCCACTTCCTGACTACTCTATGGCTGAAGAAGTGTCATCTCAAAGCCTTCAATTAGATTTTTTAAGATCTGCTTTCAAACTGTATATCTTCATCCAAACTTCATTCATATCCTTGGGCAGTCAGTCAGTCAATCAGTCAGTCCTTCATTTATTCAGGCAGTCCTTCGTTCATTCAGTCCTTCATTCAGTCAGTCCTTCATTCAGTCAGTCAGTCAGTACTTCATTCATTCATTCAGTCAGTCAGTACTTCATTCATTCATTCATTCAGTCAGTCCTTCATTCATTCAGTCAGTCAGTCCTTCATTCAGTCAGTCCTTCATTCAGTCAGTCAGTCAGTACTTCATTCATTTAGTCAGTCAGTCAGTACTTCATTCATTCATTCAGTCAGTCAGTCCTTCATTCAGTCAGTCAGTCCTTCATTCATTCAGTCAGGCAGTCCTTCATTCAGTCAGTCAGTCCCTCATTCAGTCAGTCCTTCATTCAGTCAGTCAGTCCTTCATTCATTCAGTCAGGCAGTCCTTCATTCAGTAAGTCAGTCCCTCATTCAGTCAGTCCTTCATTCAGTCAAGCAGTCCTTCATTCAGTCAGTCAGTCCCTCATTCAGTCAGTCAGTCAAAGTCTCTGACTGATAACATCTGTGACTTGTTGGTTCTTCATGAGGGGGGGGAGGGGGTTGCCTTGATGCTGGTGGAGGGCTCTTGATCCAATGAGCTGAAGCTATTTTATCCTACCTTGGATGAAACCCAAATATTTTTTCATTCCCAAGGCGCTATGTGACCAGCTCCATTATTCTCTCTCTTCTCTCTCTCTCTCTCTCTCTCTCTCTCTCTCTCTCTCTCTCTCTCTCTCTCTCTCTCTCTATCTCCATGTATCTCAGGCTAAAAATAAATTTATCGTACCCATTGAAGAACATATTTTGGTGATAAGATAAAATACATCAGGTGAGTAAAAGAGTCATCGGTATGCTCTTCATCCTAGGAATCGGAGCTACCCTTCCCCCTGATATTTCTAGGATTAGATTTTAATCACCTCCCATTCTCCAGGCGCTGCATGACCCCTACTGATTTACAGCTTCCCCAAGAATATGATGATGTTCATAATGATAATAATAATAATAATAATAATAATAATAATAATAATAATAATAATAATAATAATAATAATAATAATAATAATAATAATAATAATAATAATAATAATAATGCTTCTGGGTAATATATTTTAAATGACTTAAATTCAGTTTGATTAAGGATGAAATAACCTGGCCTCACCTAACCTAACCTGACCTCGCCTAACCTAACCTAACCTAACCTGACCTAACCTAACCTGACCTCGCCAAACCTAACCTAACCTAACCTGACCTCACCTAACCTAACCTAACCTGACCTCGCCTAACCTAACCTAACCTGACCTCGCCTAACCTAACCTAACCTGACCTCGCCTAACCTAACCTAACCTGACCTCGCCTAACCTAACCTGACCTAACCTAACCTGACCTCGCCAAACCTAACCTGACCTAACCTAACGTGACCTCACCTAACCTGACCTAACCTGATAGGCTCATCACATCAAAGTATTTGATGTGATGCTGTGTCAGAGGTAGGTCTCTAACAGGAGTGAGAACATGTATTTTCAACTGAGATGAGGTGGGAGAATGAAGGCATCTATTGTCTTGTCTCACACCTTACATGGAACTGCTTCTCCACGTCAAGCACCACAGTAGCTACCCACCTCAACACATCAGAGTCTGAATGTTCACTTGTCACTGGGAAATTAGGGATCACTGTCTCCCTTCTTTCCAATCATCTGGCATTAACACTTTATCTCCTAACATCATTTCATTGGGAGTACTGTTCCTCTTATATAACAGAGGTGTAGTTCATGTTTGGAGGGTAGCACCTCCAGGAGCTATGAATCGACCCATGCAACCACATATAGGTGAATACACACACACACACACACACACTTAAATACTCATCTTTCAGCAAGTCTAAACACATTGAAAACTCCCACTAATAAAATAAGTTACATTTTTAAATTCTCTCTACAAAACTCCATAAACATTTCTCTCATAACAAACAAAATAATATATCTCTACCAAAACCACATATGTTCAAGAAATCTCTCCGCAATATAACAAAATTAAAGACACACTACTTAGCAACAGTGGCACCACTAAATATCTTAGATGTGTTCAAGGATATGGTACACGAGGAGGACGACAGGTCCATAATGACTGAAGCTACGTATGCTTCTCAAGAGGTCACCTTTATACCAGTCTGCCTAAGCCTCACTTATGGAATTAGGTCACCTAATTCCATAGGTAGTCATCATTATGGTGTCCTCACATGAGTGTTATGCAAAGGTCACCCTATATTCAGCCCCCCAGCAGAATAAACCCACCGCACACTCTCCTGGATCAACACATAAAACATTGTCCTGGATCAACACATAAAACATTGTCCTGGATCAACACATAAAACATTGTCCTGGATCAACACATAAAACATTGTCCTGGATCAACACATAAAACATTGACCTGGATCAACACATAAAACATTGTCCTGGATCAACACATAAAACATTGTCCTGGATCAACACATAAAACATTGTCCTGGATCAACACATAAAACATTGTCCTGGATCAACACATAAAACATTGTCCTGATCAACACATAAAACATTGTCCTGGATCAACACATAAAACATTGACCTGGATCAACACATAAAACATTGTCCTGGATCAACATAAAACATTGTCCTGGATCAACACATAAAACATTGTCCTGGATCAACATAAAACATTGTCCTGGATCAACACATAAAACATTGTCCTGGATCAACACATAAAACATTGACCTGGATCAACACATAAAACATTGTCCTGGATCAACACATAAAACATTGTCCTGGATCAGCACATAAAACATTGTTTAGGATCAAAACATAAAACATTGTCCTGGATCAGCACATAAAACATTGTTTAGGATCAACACATAAAACATTGTCCTGGATCAACACAAAACACCTCGACTGGACGTCCAGACACAGGCTCCGCCCTCTCTTGGTATCACCTGACACTCGTCATCATGTACCTCTGCATTACCTGCCCTCACGAGGCTTCCATGCCGTATAAGGCAGCGTTTTTTAGCGTTTTTCTCTTATTTCTTTGTACTCTATAAAGCACCGCGTCTTTTATGCTAACACTATTTTTTAAATTACCACTTCTGGGTTTCGTCACTTCCTACCATCATTATTATCAATATTATTAGACTCGCCATCACTAAGTGCAGCTCAAGATGTAAGAGAAATATCCTGAAGTGATCACTCGTGTACTACTTACACGTGATTGAGGGTTGAGCCTCAGTCCTGGTCTCCCCTCGTAACCTCATACAAATTTCGAGCCTCGTGGGCACCATCGTATCTCTTCTTACAACTGTGTTTGTTGTTTGATCAGATGGGAAAAACGGAAGCAAGCTCCCATTAATTTGACCAGGCATTCGCACAGAAGTGAAGGAGACAGTAATGTCCTGCACCATACTGTTAAGTAAAAGGACGGCTTTGTCAAGCCGTTATGTTGACAAAGCTCCGGAGGCGAAACGTTGCCACAATAAAATGTCACATTAGTTGCATTTGTGTCCTTTTACTTAACATATTGTCGGTAATTCTCCAATATTAATACATTGCACCATACTGTTGTTAACTACTCTCATTCAACGTGACAGTGGCGCCAAATATCTTTTGTAGCGAACTGTCTGATCTCAGACCATTGCAAACGAAGAAATGCTCTGAAGAATTAGACACATGCACATCTGGGTATCTTTATTGTAGATTTCCCCTCCAGTGACTTTATCAATTGATAAAGACACTGGGATGGCGAAACGTCTACAGTAAGATACCCAGCTGTTCACATGTGTCTAATTCTTCATATTGTCGGTATTGTATACCATTCATTTAAAAGAAATGTTCTGTTGAGAGGAGCCTTGAGCCAAGAATTTGGGGCTACCCTCTCTCCTACGATCAACTCGATTACCTCCCATTTCTACTGATTGTGACCTAGGACATCATACTGTGCATCCTATGGGTTTTCTAATTATTGCATAATTTGTTTATGCAATTGGAAAAAAGGATCTAAAAATTAAATTTAAATCTTTATAAATATTAAATATAAGTAGGGCCATGAAAATCATAAACGAATTTACAACTTTTTGGAAGAACTTGGGTGAAAGTGCTGATGACACCCGTCCTGAGGTCTAACAGCTGTGTTTTGAGTCCATGGAGTTGAAGGCTTTGCTAGAATGTTAAGATCTGCTGGCAGGGTCGAGGCCAGAGATGACGCCACTTGCACCGGTCCTCTAAATTGTCTGAGGATCGCAGCCTCTGGGTTATTTTTCTCTCTCTCTCTCTCTCTCTCTCTCTCTCTCTCTCTCTCTCTCTCTCTCTCTC
>WNWK01025505.1:2500-20000 GCA_009830355.1 Cherax destructor | reverse complement strand
GTTTGAGTCACGAGAGTGTAGTTCCTCTAGGGTAGGTAGGCAGCGTGTTCGCCTTCTTCATTTTTCAGACGACACATCGAGTCTCCACCACTCCTTTGTTGAATGACCCACACGGGTTTAGCGATTTACATAAAATGAAATACTATTGTGATTACTACCCAACAACTACTACTACTACTATTAATGCTACGACTACGATTACTTCTACTGATACTAGTAATACTACCACCACCACTACTATACTAATGCTACTACCACTACAACCACAATAATACTGCTAATAATACCCTAAGAATGTAGATGCTGATGATAATGATGATAGGGTTCGAACCAATGGAAACAAAATTGCCTTCATAAAGAGGGTTGGGAATATCAGTCCACACTGCTTGCATCATCACAAGTCCTGCTGTCCTGTATCTGTGTGACCTTGAGAGTCCGCACCACACCCAAGTTATGCTGCCATGCCGGTGAGGAAGGATGGGGAGGAGGCAGATAAGGGGAGCAGGTGGGGAGCTGGGGGCAAGTATCGTACTGGTGTAGTAGCCTACATTAACCTCCCCTGCTAAACTATACCGGGGGTTAAAGTGGGCTAGCCTGTTTATACCCCAGGTGTATACCCTAGGTAGTCCAGTTTGTCCCCCCGGCTATAAAATAGGCTAGCCCAGAATATACCTCTAAGTTAAGATTTTCCCCCCCTTGTGTTTTTCATAAATAAGTCTGTATTTCAATGTCCGAGTTTTTTATCATAATTTATATATTTTGCTCTAGATCAGACTATATCTCTCCTGTCCATTATATTTCCTTGTGTTTTCCAAGAAGGCAATTCGGATCCAAAAATAACCCAAAACGGATGAAAGGTAGAACGAAGCGTCTTGTAGGCATTAAAAAAGAGGAATATTAAAATGGTATCAATACCGACGGTTGGAAGAAGACACATGTTGAGCAGTTCTGTATCTTTATTCAGAAACGTTTCGCCTACACCACACAGTAGGCTTCAGTCGTGTACAGAAAAGTTGGTAAAATCGGAGAGACGTGAAGACGCTGTAATCAGTCCACCACCCTTGAAGACGTAGATTAGGGGTCAGTCCCTCAGCCTGGAAAAAAAGTATTTGTTCCATAGTCTGAAACAATGTGAAGTTGAAGCGACAATATGGAGCCTTATATACTCCCGAAATCGTAATGATACAATTGCAAAGAAACCATACCACGGGCGGGGCTTGAACCTATATACTGTCCGAAGGTGAGATGTAGTACACTAGAAGAAGAATGTAGTCATTGAGAGGTCACGTCCCTCTCAAACCCAACCATTGTGTCAGACACTGCAACACAATGGTATCTTAGTACAGAACAGAAAACACCTTACAACCTTTACAAGTGAGAATGGTTGGATTTGAGATGGACGTGACCTCTCAATGATTACATTCCTCTACTAGAGGCCCACATCTCACCTCCTAACAGTATATAAGTCTCCACACTGTCGCTTCAACTTCACATTGTTTCAGACTATAGAACAAATACTCTTCTCCAGGCTGAGGGACTGACCCCCAATCGTCTTCAAGGGTGATGGACTGATACATCGTCTTCACATCTCTACCAACCTTTCTCCACTCGACTGAAGAAGTCTACTGTGTAGGAGAAACATTTCGGAATAAAGATACCTTACTGCTGAACATGTGTCTTACTTACCATTAAGAAAGGTATTTATAATAGATTAAAAAGAGGATAGTATTAATTTGGGGCAGCAATAACTGAGTTTAAACAGAGAGGTTAAAAAATAAAGTGGCAAATCTAAAAGAAATTACGAAATAAAAATTGCTAAGAAATCGAAAGTAAATCCGAAAATTACTGAATATTTAAGTTTTGAAGTTAATTTAATTCAAAGTTCGTAAAACTGAATTTATATGATGGATTTTATAAATTTCACAATGTGCTTTTAAATTCTATGTTCAAACATGGCAAAATAAAGAAAGCATTAACTCTCTGTAAGGTATAATGTCAGGTGAAGACGTCAGGTTATGTGCGAGGTCGTCAGAGGGTATCAGAGGGTAGACTGAGGTCATGTACCGGTGCTCTACCTTCGGACTCTCGTTGTGCCTGAAGCTTGTGACTGGTGGTGTTCTGTGTTTCCTCTAATTAATGTGCATATTATTCAGTTTTATTCATAATTTTTTCACTTTCACAAAACAAATCTATCATGGATGATAACCTGTACAAGCAGACTCTGAGTTTCTCCACCAGCTCTGACCGAAAGTATTCTCAGTACATGCATGATCGTCAAACAGCAAAGCTATTTCGTGCTGACAGTGGAACTCTCTTCCATGTGCGACTGATGTCAATGTCATGGCCACAGCCAGTTTGACATGACGCTGCAGTATACACCAGTGGCTAAGGTATCCTGCCAACTTTAGTCTCCAGAGCTTGACAGATCATGTGTTATATCTTGAGAGTGTCAGAGCACTTCGATGTTGTAACCAGTGTTTATATATAGTAATAATATTATGTTTTGTTAGCTCATGCTTCATTGTAATCTGCACTTGATTACTTTGCAGCTGCACACACAGAGGTCCGGAGTTCAATCCTGGAAGGCTGGAAAACATTAGGACGTGTGTCCATAAGACACCTGCTGTCCATGTTCACCCATCAGTATAAAATAGGTACCTGGGTGTTAGTCGACTGGTGTGAGTCGCATCCTGGGACGAAATTGACCTAATTTGTCCGAAATGCTCTGCATAACAAGCGGCTGTCTATATAGTAGTATGTACTTGTATAAATAAAAATATTATATTATTATCATTTAAAATTGTGTCGGAAGAGGAGATGGAAGCAGAGATGAAAAACAGCACAGGTGTGACATCATAATGCAGGTAACACAGGTGTGATTGAAAGAAGCAACCACAGAAACAGGTGCAATCAACAAAAGGCGAATCTGAATCAGTGATGGAAAGAGCGCACATGGATCACTCAGAGAGAGAGAGAGAGAGAGAGAGAGAGAGAGAGAGAGAGGCGGGGCAGCAACATAGTGAAGCACAAGAAATATGCTCAGGACACGACAGACAGGGAGGCCAAAGAGAAAATGCACTGTAGCCGAAGCTACAGCAGAACAATATAAGAGATATGTAAATATCATGTCATGGGTATTTGCATATATGGTGAGGGTCATTTGTGTATTGTGTATGTATGGTGGAAGTTGCAAATAGCCACACGTCAAAAATGTTCCAATATGCTGAAAAAGGACGCCATAGCTTTGGTAATATATATATATATATATATATATATATATATATATATATATATATATATATATATATATATATATATATATATATATATATATATATATATATATATATATATATATATTCCACCCCGAGAAGTGTCAGTCATTATTAGCCACAATGAAATGTTATGGTCTGAGCTGCCCCAACTTCCATGTAACGACGACACAATGATATGAGAATACATACCAAGAAATGGGAGACATTGTACAAAATAACCTCTTAGGGGGGAGTATAACAGAGAAACCAACAAAGAAGTAAAAGAGAACAAGGGGATACATAGAGAGGTGGCAAGGCAACACAGTACGTCACACACCAGGACCAAACATAAAATATACCACATTACCAGTGCTGGAAAGACCGGAAATATGTATACAGAGAGCCATACTACAGGATGGCACAACACCAGAGATATTAACAAAACCTATACAAAACCCAAACATCCCAAATGGTAAATCCTTTTTTTTTTTGGCTAATTTTCAGGGATTAAAAACAAATAGAAACAACAAGGTTAACTAAGCAAGTGAGCGCCTCACAGAAGTAAAATAATTGTTTGGAGCTTTCACATAAATACGTACAAGGTGGGTTTTGGAAGGAGAGTTATTTGTGAAGAATTTTTATAAATGTGACAGAGCGAACATGTGACAAGGAGGAGTAGGTCTCTATGTGAAAGACGCTACATAGATATGGAAAAAATGAAGAAATCAAGAGAGGCACTGTTTCCGAAATGCAAGTTCACCAAACTGAACGAAAGAACCATGTGAAAGATCTGGGTGCAATAATGTCAGCCGACCTTTCTTTAAAAAAAAAAAACCACAATAAGGCAAATATTATGAAAGTTAGGAAAGTGATGAGAACTTTCAAAACAAGATAAATAGTGCTCATTGGTGAGGCTTTTCAAATTACATGTGCTTTCTCGCTTAGAGCATTGCTCGGTGTTAAAGGCATGCGAGATATCAGGGCATGAAGATGTCAGGGAATGAGAGATATCAGCATGCGGAGATATCAGGGCATGACAGATATCAGAACTGGAACAGATACAGAGCCATTAACAGCCCACATAAAGCCGATAAAGTATTTAAATTAGTGGGAACGCCTCAGGGTCCTAAATATATACTCACTGGAGAGGAAGAGAGAGAGAGGATGGTAACATATATGTAGAAGGTACTTGGGGTCTGGTACCAACTCTGCCACTACCATAACAACATACTGGAGTGAGAGATACAGAAGAATATGTAAAAAAAACAGAGACAAACATGGGCACAATAAGTGAACATTGTATCAACATTCGTGGCCCTGGACTGTTAAACACATTATCATAAGATATCGGAAACATTGCCGGAACAATTGTTGACGTTTTCAAGAGGAAATTGACACGTACCTCGCAAGTCTAACTCAGCCAGCAGTAAAGTGATGATAAGGCAAGCACCAAGCAAGCCTGGCTGCGAAAGTAGGAAAACTCTTGACAGCCTTCAAAGGTGTCATGTCAGGAGGGGATGTCATCCCGGGAGGGGGTGAATGTCATATCGAGAAAGGGTGTCTATCGGGAGTGGGTGAGTGTCTTCAAGGAGTGAGAGAACTCCAGATAAAGAACACTCTGTACCACTTAAAACTCCACTTGAATCAGTCCGATTCAAGTATTATTAATGCACTCTTCACAGCTACTATGTTAAACACGAAGAGTCAATCATGTCAAATTCAAGAAATATTATGGGAAAATGATATACCAGTACAGTGGGATGCTATAACGAACATATAAGAAATTTACATAACGAACGCAATTTCCCTCTGCCTCTGCACCTTGCAACATCTGTTGGGCAATGGTGATCCCAGAATGTTTTAATTGTATTACTCGTATTGTTCATGATTGTAACCATGCAGACGTGTTTATGTTCATTACTTGTAACTGTCATGATTGTGACCAGCTCTACCTGGAGCTCATTACCTTTGTAACTTGTCATGATTGTGACCAGATCTAGTTCATTACCACTGTAACTTGTTCAGCTATCAAAATTTTGGGGTCCAGTCCCTGGACCCTTATGTACCTCTGTAATCTTTTGACTACCGCCCACAGGATGGGTATGGGGTGATAATAAAGATATTAAACTAACTAACTGCCTCCTGTCTTGTATACTGAACAACACTAAGCTAGGATAAACTACAGTATTTTTATTATTTTGTACGAATTTATTATTTTTATTACAAGTATTAATGATATTCTTTATTTCGGGAGTTTAAATGCACATTTATGCACTTTTTACAATTTTATTTAATATTTTTAATTGCTAATGGTTGTATTTGGGGGCCTGGAACGGAGTACCCTATAACGAACGAGGTTCTAGAACTAATTAGATTCGTTATAGCATACTTGGGTATCTTGATTGGGGAAACGTTTCGCACACAGTGGTTTCATCAGTCCATACAAAGAAGAATCGTGAAGAACAGAAGTAGTTTGAGGTAATCAGTCCTCTACCTTGAGTCGATGTTGTCAGTCCATCAATCTTGAAAAGAATACAGCATATGTGCGAAGAAGTGGCTT
Source organism: Cherax destructor (assembly GCA_009830355.1). Taxonomy (NCBI): domain Eukaryota; kingdom Metazoa; phylum Arthropoda; class Malacostraca; order Decapoda; family Parastacidae; genus Cherax; species Cherax destructor. The sequence continues at coordinate 14,186 of WNWK01025505.1, read as the reverse complement.
ATATACCGTAGGCAGGGAGAGGTGCAGCAGTCGTAGGTGGTGTCAATTTGACCAATGTGGAAGTAGGTCGTGCCTACGGTATATAAGCTACTTCTTCGCACATATGCTGTATTCTTTTCAAGATTGATGGACTGACAATATCGACTCAAGGCTGAGGGACTGATTACCTCAAACTCCTCCTGTTCTTCACGATTCTTCTTTGTATGGACTGATGAAGCCACTGTGTGGCGAAACGTTTCCTCAATAAAAGATACCCAAGTGTTGCATATGTGTCTAATTTATCAACTTGTCGGTTCTCTGAACCATTCATCAACACTGTATTGGGGAGGGGAACTATTAGTTTAGAAAGACATTATATCTTAGAAAGACACGCGAGAGAACACTAGGACATATTTATTAGAAAACGTTTCGGTCCTTGGACCGAAACGTTTTTTAACATGTAGTGTTTACTCGCGTGTCTTTCTAAACCAGTATGTTGGTATCTTTTACCAATGTTTATACCAGGGGAGGTATTAATGATGTGCTATACAAGTACCAGAAAAGGTAATGATATAACAAACTAGCAGAAGGTATGGTGCCCCGTATGGTGCCCCGTATGATGCCCGCCTGGTGGCTAAAGCTCTCGCTTCACACGGCGAGGGTCTGGCTTCGATTCCCAGCCAGGGTAGAAACATTGGGCGTGTTTATTTACACCTGTTGTCTACGTTCACCCATCAGTAAAATGGGTACCTGGGTGGGAGTCAACTGGTGTGGGTCGCATCCTGGGACAAAACTGACTTAATTTGCGGGAAATGCTCAGCATAACAAGCGGCTTTCTATACAGTAGTATGTCATTGATGTCAACTAGGACTGTATACCTTGTACATGTACTTGTAGTAAATAAAGATATTATTATAATATATTAAGGTACACTTACTGTTAGTCCACTACAGTTGACCTGTAAAGTTCCACCTGGTCTGTTGGTTCAACTACAGCAGGTCGTGAACCCTATAATATCTATCTGCACCTGAGTCCTGCAACACCAGTTTAAGAAGAGGCTTCACTCTCTGAAGTAAGTCTAGTAAGACTATCCACCTCCAGTCACCTCAGTGGTTGAGCCTTCACTCCCTTTCCTCACTCCATCGAGGCTGAGCCCCACCTCCCTCCCTCACTCACTCCCTCACTCCCTCCCTTCAAGGAAGAAGGAACACAGGACTATTACCCCCTCCCCCCGCTAGTGGGCAGCCTGGAGCATCATCATTCGATTATGAGGGAGGTGAGGAGGGATTGGGAGAGGGAGGTGGGAAGAATGAGAGGGAAGGGGCGAGGGAGAGTGGATGGGAAGGAGGAAAGTGAGTTTGTTTAATTTTATTAATTTTATTTTATTTACAAAGTTATTCGGTACTTTAAACATTCCGTTTCTAACATTTTCTGCCTTACACTTTCATTATCAACTTGTTGATGTCATTGCTTCACCCTCATATTTAATTATGGTTAAAGTTATAACCTTAACTTTAAAGGGGGTGAACCAGTAAGCCAGCGGAAGGCCTCCTGGCAAATCTTACCTAACTTAACCTCTCATATTTCATAAATCATAATCACAAAGCAAGTAAAACTAGTCGAAGTATTTTTCACACTTCACAGCCTATATCCATATTTTTTTTCTGTATCATCTGCCATAAGTGTCTGGAAATTTCGACCAAAGAAGAAACAGCCCCACTATTTATGCCATAAGAGGTGTTTTTTAAGTTTTAGCACAATTGGATACATCAGCAGTGTGCTGCTCTCCTATTCTATATTATAAGTACACAGTGGAAACAAAAGCTAGCTATGTTCCCCTGTCGTAGTCCATCACGCAAGATAGGACTCATACAAGGTGTTGAAACCCGTTAGTCAGAGCTGGGATACTTCACTGGAACAATGAAGATATTGTCAGGCACTTCAGCAAAGGTTCAGCAGATACTATCAGTTGAAAATTGCCATCTCAGGATAACCTACCCCATACACAGGAGAAATGGATTTCTTGTGAAGATATCTTTTTCACCCCAGTACGGGGGCAAGATAAATTATACACTGGAGGCAGAGAGGCACACTACGGGGAGGAGTGACTCTCCTTTCCCGAGCAGAGGCATTTACCCATAGGCACAAACCACTCAAACATCAACACCGCGTCAAGGTCACGCAGCGTTGAGGATAATAATAATAATAATAATAATAATAATAATAATAATTTTTATTTCAATGCATGTTACAAGTGTACAATGTTATTGGTGGTTACAATTATAAAACAATTATAAAATTGTAATGCAAGGAGAGCCACTGGCATGCCATGGCATTAGGGGCAGTTTATTCTAGAGACTTATTCACTAAGTACTTAATGCTAAAGAAATTGATTGAGTTTATTCTAGTTCTGTATTATTTAAATTATTAATGGTTATACATACTATTAAAAGACAATACAAGAGAAATTGGTTGAGTTTAATCTAGTTGTAGAAATTATTTTAAATTACAGTATGTTGATGCTATACTAGTATAATAACAATACTAGAAATAGTTTTTAGAGTTTCATCTAGGTGTATATTTTATTTCAAATTAAGAAAATGATGATACTATAAGATTTTAAATGACAATATGATGATATGAAATTGCAACAAGTGTTAAGGATGATGAACATATCATATTGAGATCTTCTTAAGTAAAATAATATTGGGTTTGGAAGTTTGTTACAGTATGAGTATTTAGTATAGGGTGAGTAGGTGATTTTTGAGAAGAGTCTTGAATTGATTTTCAGACAAGGTTAACTTGATATTTACTGGTAATGAATTCCAGATTTTGGGGCCCTTTATGTGCATAGAATTTTTACATTGGTTAGTATGGACTCGGGGTATGTCAAATAGTGATCTGTGTCTTGTGTCATGTTCGTGGGACCTATTAAAGTTGTTGAGGAGAATTCTGAGCGCAGGGTTGATATTAGCATGTAGAGTTTTATGTATGTAGAAGGCACATGAATAGGTATGAATTTTTTTTATGGTGAGTAGTTTTAAGGTTCTGAATATAGGTGGAGTATGCTGTCTAGAGTGGGAATTTGTTATCATCCTGACTGCAGCCTTTTGCTGGGTTATGAGTGGTCTAAGGTGATTTAATGTTGTTGAGCCCCATGCACAGATTCCATAGGTGAGATAAGGGTAGATAAGAGAATGATATAGTGCAACGAGAGCTGGTTGAGGCACATAATAGCGTATCTTAGATAATATACCTACTGTCCTTGAGATTTTCTTGGAAATTTGTTGTATGTGTGTTTGGAATTTAAGACTACTGTCAAGGTGGATTCCTAGGAATTTTCCCTCTGTGAGCCTTGTGATGGGTGAACCATTTAGCGTTATGTTAAGTGGAACATTTGTAGCTTTGTTTCCAAACTGAATGTAGTAGGTCTTGTCCGTATTGAGAGTAAGCTTATTTGTCATCATCCATGTTGATATTTTCTGTAATTCAGCATTAACTGTGTTGGCTAGTACGACTGGATTTGGGTGAGAGAAGACATATGTTGTGTCATCTGCAAACAAAATGGGTTTGAGTAGTTGTGATGCATTCGGTAGGTCATTTATGTAAATGAGGAATAGGAGTGGCCCCAGGACACTACCTTGAGGGACACCGACTGTAATTTGTTGTGTGGAAGAGTTCTCTCCATTTATGTTCACGTACTGACTTCTGTTGCTAAGGTACGACTTTAGGTAGTTGAGGGGTCCCCCCTAATACCATAGTGCGCTAATTTTGTGAGCAATAAATCATGGTCGACTGTATCAAATGCTTTGCGTAGGTCTATGAAGATTCCCAGCGGAATTTCTTTCTTCTCAAGTGCGGTGTATATTAACTCTAACATGTGTGTTATAGCATCGTTTGTGCTCTTGTTGGTCCTGAATCCAAATTGACAGGGGTTTAGTACATTGTGTGAGACGAGGTAGGAATAGATCTGTTTATGAATTAATTTTTCGAAGATTTTAGAAAGCAGTGGTAAATTTGAGATTGGTCTGTAATTGTTCAAGTCAGTTTGGTCACCTTTGTGGATCGGGGTGACCCTAGCTATTTTGAGAATTGATGGAAGGTTGAAGATTCAATGGATTTATTGAATAATGCTGCTATAATTGGTGACAGTACATGTGTAGATTTTTTGTACATAAAGGGTGGTAAGCTGTTTATGTCTCCTGCTTTGTTTTTAAGGGTGTTGATTATGAGTGAGACTTCAATTGAGTTGGTAGGAGCTAGGAATAGTGTATCTGGGTAGGTGTTGGTGAGGTAGTCTGTTGGACGAGTGTTCGAGCTTGGAAAGGGAAGAGAGGAAGAGGGAAAAGGAGAGGGAGGGAAACAGGGGCAAGGAAAGGGAAGCAAATGTGTAGTATGTGTGTAAAACTCTGGAGGATTTGATTCTCTGCAACGTAGTTAACCCCATAAGCTCTCAGGCTTCTTTGTAGATTCGCTGGTATAATCGCCAGGCCCGGGCCTTTTCCAAGAGGTGGCCCGGCCTTGGCTCCCTGTCGTGGGAGTATCTCAGACCAATGTCTGCCATGGGAGGAGGTACAAGTACCTCCTCATCTTCTGGGATCAGCTGTCCCCAGGCCTAGCCCCATTCCTCGCCCCAACGGGGCTCGGCGGAAGAAGCTAGGCACCTTGGGCTGCCACAAACCCCGCCCACACTGAGCTCGAAGGGTGTGGCAGTTGCACATCAGCAGACGATGTCAGGTGCAAAGGACGCAAGCACTACAGGATCCTTTTGTAGCCACACCCCAGCTTTGGGCATTAAGCCCGAGCGCTGGGGAAGCTCAAGAATGCCTCTTGCTGTGTGTCTTGCTGCTGTTGCTACTTCACTTGTCCGTTGCACTCCGATCTCCCTGGCGAGACTGGGAGTAAGGACCCGGCCATTAAGATGGGTGATAAAATGTGCAAAACAGATTCCCATAAGCAAGACTGATTCCCGTTGGAGTCCTTGGATTCTCTTTCCCGGGATGCAACCCACAACAATAACCTGAGTATCTGTTTACTACTAATGTGAACAGAGACAACAGGTAGAAGACCTGCCCGTATGTCTCACCTCACAAAGAATTCAAACTCAGATCCTTTTGTTATCTTATAATAATACAAAAACCAGAGCATAGAAATTATATCTTCGTGTGCGCCAACGAGACAGATAATAAGTAAATAAACATAAGAACATAAGAAAGAAGGAACACTGCAGCAGGCCTACTGGCCCATGCGAGGCAGGTCCAAGTCTCCCACCGGCTTAAGCCAATGCCCCGACCCAGCCAGGTCAGGTTACATTCACTTAAGGAAGGAGCACGGCATCTGACCTAGTAGCACAAACTAGTCAGGTACAACTCACACCCACCCGCACCCACTCATATATATATCTAGCCTATTTTTAAAACTACACAACGTTTTAGCCTCTATAACTGTACTCGGGAGTTTGTTCCACTCATCGACAACTCTATTACCAAACCAATGCTTTCCTATATCCCTTCTGAATCTGAATTTATCCAACTTAAAGCCATTGCTTCGAGTCCTGTCAATACAGGATATTTTTAGCACGCTATTTACATCCCCTTTATTTATTCCTGTTTTCCATTTATATACCTCAATCATATCCCCCTAATTCTACGCCTTTCTAGAGAGTGCAGATTCAGGGCCCTCAGTCTATCCTCATAGGAAGATTTCTGATACATGGAATCAACTTAGTCATCCTCCTTTGTACGTTTTCCAGAGCATTTATATCCATTCTGTAATACGGTGACCAAAACTGTGCAGCATAATCTAGATGAGGCTAACCAAGGATATATAGAGTTGAAGAACAACCTGAGGACTCCTATTATTTATGCTTCTTGATATGAAGCCAAGGATTCTGTTTGCTTTATTGCGAACACTTATGCACTGCTGTCTTGGTTTTAGATTACTGCTAACCAGAACTCCTAAATCTTTTTCGCAATCAGTAGTATTAAGATCTACATTATTTAGTTTATATGTGGCATGGTTATTGTCCTGTCCAATATTTAGAACTTTGCATTTATCTATATTAAACTGCATCTGCCACTTCTCCGACCACTGCATCAGTCTATTCAAATCTTCCTGGAGTGCTCTAATGTCCTCATTTGAATGAATTGGACGGCCTTTTTTGGTGTCATCGGCAAACTTGCTTATGTCGCTATTTATTCCCTCATCTATGTCGTTTATGTAGATTGTGAACAACAAGGGCCCAATACTGACCCCTGTGGAACACCACTTGTGACGCTTCCCACTCTGATTTCTCCCCATTTATGCAAACTCTCTGCTGCCTATTTGTCAACCATGCCTCTATCCAGGAAAAATTTCTCCTCCTATTCCGTGTGCCTTAATTTTCCTCAATAGTCTCTGATGTGGGACTCTATCAAAAGCCTTACTGAAGTCCATATACACAATATCATATTCATTACCATGATCTACCTCCTCAAATACCTTAGTGAAAAAAGTTATTAAATTTGTAAGGCGACCATGCTGAGATTCGTTGATTAATTTATGCTTTTCAAGATGGCTGCGAATTGCCTCGGCAATTATTGATTCCATAAATTTTCCCACTATGGAGGTTAGGCTTATTGGTCTATAGTTCGAAGCTAAGGACCTGTCTCCTGCTTTGAAAATAGGTATTACATTTGCAATTTTCCCTTATCTGGCACCATGCCAGTTTGCAGTGATATGTTGAAAAGATTAGCCATAGGTTTGTTAAGCTCCTCTTTACATTCCTTTAGAACCCTTGCATATAGTTCATCAGGGCCTGGGGATTTGTTAGGTTTTAATTTATCTATTTGTCTAAGGACCATGTCACTTGTGACCCTGATCGTGCATAGTTTACTATCGTCCTGGTCTACATAATTTATTATTTCTGGAATATCGCTAGTATCTTCCTGTGTAAAAACTGAGAGGAAGTAAGTGTTAAAAATTCTACACATTTCCTTATCACTGACGGTGAGCTGACCTGAGTAACTTTTGAGTGGGCCTATCTTGTCCCTAATCTTACTTCTGTATACCTGAAAAAATCCTTTTGGGTTAGTTTTCGATTCTCTTGCAACTTTAACCTCATAGTCTCTTTTTGCTTTTCTTATTCCCTTTTTTATAAACGCACCAGATAATGAAGGAGGTTGTGTTGAGGTACCCGGACACACATTACCCTCCACTAGCACACCTCGCTCAAGCGCCCTCAGAGTGCTGTTAATTCGTCAGGCAACAACAGTGTCTCCTGACACGGGTCTTAATCAGATGATGACCCGTCACAGGTTAAATCTGATGGTGTACCGCAGCTAGGTTTTACACTCCATTCGAAAAACAAAGGATCATTATTATATGGAAGTATATCTTAGGATAAGAAAGATCATTCTCACAACAACGCCAGCGATTCATTCTGACTGGCAACATAATATTTTCAGAGTAACAACAAATTATATTAGTGCAAGTTCCTTTCTCTCTCTCTCTCTCACTAACCGACTGAAGAAGCCTACTGTGTAGGCGAAACGTTTCGGAATAAAGATACCTAACTATTGCACATGTGTCTTACTAACTGAGTTGAGTCTCAGCTCCTGGGCCTCCATCTTAAACTACAGTCGCCAGCATTACTGGTTCCTAGCCTTGTAGAATCTATCATACCTGCTCTGGAAACTACGTATAGGGTTTACATCTTTCTCATTTAGCAATATTCCTCTTATTTACCTCCATGAGAGTGAAAAAAGTCTCCTAACATCCCCATGTCACCCTTGTGTTTTATTGTCTATCTTTCACCTCCTGTCAGGTCCTCTAAGTATCTTGTATGTCGTAATCATGTCTTTCCTAGTCTTTATGTGTATGTGTGTGTGTGTGCATGTATGTATGTGTGTGTGTGTGTGTGTGCATGTATGTGTGTGTGTGTGCGTTCGTTTGTGTACTTCCTTATGGACTTGCGTATATGTGATCACAGGGGATTGAGTTGCAGATCCTGGGCCCTGCTTCTTCGCTGGCAGCTACTGGGCTCCTCCCCTGGCTGCGTGAGCCCTGTCATACGTGTTCTTAAAGACACGTATGAATTCTGCATCTAATCGCCTCTCTGTCCAGCTCATTTCTTGTCCTGATCACTCTGAAACTGTGACTGACCTGTGTACTTGTCTTCTAGCTGTGCCCTCGTCTTCCTGTTTCCCGCCTCTCAAACAGTTTGTCCCTGTCCACCCAATCAATTCCTCCCAGTATTTTGTATATCTTGATCATGTCACCTCTGGTCCTTGTCCTCTAATGTCATTACGTTCAGATCCTCTAGCTTCTTCACAGCTCATTCACTTAACTCCTGGACTGGTCTCGTTACGTACCTTGGCTATTTCTTCAGTTTCTTGATATGCTTTATCAGTAACAAACCGACATATAAAAAGAGAGGATTACGACGACGTTTCGGTCCGACTTGGACCAGTTACAAGTCGGACCGAAACGTCGTCTAAGCTCCTTTTTATATGTGCGGTTGTGTGTGTATTGTTCCAGTCACGGTATTGTGCCTTTTTTGTTATTTATGCTTTATCAGGTGAGGGGTTCCATGCTGGTGCTGTAAAACTAGAAGATGGGTCTGACGTATGTCGTATATAGGGCCGTGAATGACTTAAGATTTCTGAAAGCTACGCTTGGATTGCTAAATGAGCATTTGCTGCAGAGGTTACTTAGTTTATATGTGCATATGGTAATGTACTGGCACTTTCCTCACCCCTATGAACAAAGACCTCAGTTTGGAGGTCTTTTACCCCTTTTCCAATTATCATAATCTTGCATTTGTTGGAGTGAATTCCAGTAGCCACTTGTCTCCCTAATCCTACAGTTTATCTAGTCTTTCCTAGTCCTCATCTGTTTTAATTTTCATTAATTTTAAACCATATGCAAAGAGAGTCACATCTGGTATGTCATCAACATATACAAGAAACAGAACTGGTTCTAATGCCAATCCTTGTGGAAATCTACTTGTTAAACTTTCCCAATTCTACCCTTTATTCTCTGACAATCACTCTCTATCTCATCTACTTAAGGTATTCTTTGACCCACTTTGAATTTCCCCTTATTCTTACATGCTTAAGACTTCTTCTGTCTTTTGTGAGGGACAGTATGAAAACCTTCTTGCTCTCCAAAAATATGTAGTCTACTAATGTTATTCTCCTGCCTCACATCTGTTACTTTGTTATAGACCTTCAGCAGCCTTGTGAGACAAAATTGCCAACTCTAAAAGATACCTACAGACTTCCTTGTTATTTACCATGAGCTCTCCTCCTTTCTTCTTTAGTCTTATTACTTGGTCATCAACTGATGTCTATCGTCTGACGTGACTGTAAGCAGCTTTGGTTCAGATTTGGTTTTAGCTGTGTTATTTTCAAACAACTGTTCAACTTATCTTCTCAACCTTGTATTTTTTTTCCTGGTTCCTCTACTCAGTTCGTTGTTTTCTTTGTCCTCAGTTTTCTATAGTTTTCCACACTCTTGAATTTTTTCCTTTTGCACATGTTGGTGTTAAAATATAAAGGAGACGTTTTGCTCCTGGTGAGCGAAACGTCTCCCTAATAATGTCTTAGAACCTGTGTACGTATCTATTCACCTAACTGTCAGTGTTAATCGCCATTTTTTACCTGAATATATCCTGCATAACTGGTTATTTTGCTTTGTTGTAGATTGAAATGGAAAAGTTCTTTGACGCTTTGGTCAATTGACAGAGGCCTCCTACTGGCTTGTCAGTGCCCGATAATGGCAGTGGCTTTTATATACCTGTGCTCTAGGACAAGAGAAATCATCTCGTATACTGTCCAAAAATGATAATGAAGAAAAAAAAATAATGTCATATAAATCTCAACACATTCTCTGGCCTTACCGTAGATAGAACACCCATTTAAAACAATAACAGAAATGGAGGGAAAACTTGCAGTTGCCTACTGGCCCATACTTGGAGGTCGTTCTTAAATCGAACCATTTCACTCAGCGTAGTCTCCTGGAGGTTTACTTTAAATTGATATTTTAATTGTCAACAAAGACAGTGGTGCAAAATATAAGTTCTTAGAGATATAATTCATCTAGGCTATTATGCCTCAGGCGTCGGGCCGTGTCGAGGGCCAGCAACCCTTCACAAGCTAACCCAGAAACATTCTAAGGATTCTCCGGCACCTCACTTAGGCTCTCAAGTGGTAAACATCATGAAGTTTTTCATTTTTAAGTAACAGTGTTAAATTCAAGGTACTTATTTTCCTTCTACTTAACGAATCCATTATGTAAAACTATTAAGGATTGAAGATTTTATTTTATTTTGTAAGACTTTGGGGGGGGGGGGAGAGAGAGAGAGAGAGAGAGAGAGAGAGAGAGAGAGAGAGAGAGAGAGAAACGGGGAGAAAGCAGCAACTTCACTCTGGTTGTAACCTTCTCCAGAACATCACTTCATCTGAGATCATTTATCCCCAGGATGACTCGAGTCTGGAACACATTGTACAACATTATGACGTCAACGAGATAAAGTCAGTTGATCAAATGAAAATGCTGGCCACATATGGCTCCAACCATCCTGTTCCCTACTTGTATGTTTCATAACAATAAAAATGCTTTCAAAAGAGCTGATGTAGGTAACAACTCTTAGCTTGTCAATAAAGTTAGGAACCCTTAACTTGTAAATAGCTTGTCAATAAAGTTAGGGATCTTTACCCTAACCTTGTCAAACCCTGTATGAGAGAGAGAGAGAGAGAGAGAGAGAGAGAGAGAGAGAGAGAGAGAGAGAGAAGGCCGAAAGCAGGGGCTCTAATGTTGCCTGATGACGTAAGTGGGGCAATGCAGCTTCAAAGAAAAGCTAACTAGGTGATGCCTAACATAAATCATTTTCTTATTGGTCAAGACAGCTGAATATGTTGATATCCTCGTAGGTTTGTCATTCTAGGTGATGGTCTGGGTTCATAGTCGAGGTAAATGCTCGGCCACTTTGACGACGCTTGCGACCGTATCATGAAACATGACATGCGGGTTCCATGACATGTGGGTTCCATGATATGGGGTTCCATGACGTGCGGGTTCCATGACGTGCGGGTTCCATGACATGTGGTTCCATGACATGGGGTTCCATGAATGTGGGTTCCATGACATGGGGTTCCATGACATGTGGGTTCCATGACATGAGGGTTCCATGACATGTGAGTTCCATGACATTGGGTTCCATGACATGGGGTTTCATGACATGGGGTTCCATGACATGTGGGTTCCATGACATGCGGGTTCCAGACATGCGGGTTCCATGACATGTGGGTTCCCTGACATGGGTTCCATGACATGCGGGTTCCATGACATGTGGGTTCCCATGACATGTGGGTTCCATGACATGCGGGTTCCATGACGTGCAGGTTCCATGACGTGCGGGTTCCATGACATGTGGGTTCCATGACATGTGGGTTCCATGACATGTGGGTTCCATGACATGCGGGTTCCATAACATGTGGGTTCCATGACATGAGGTTCCATGACATGTAGTTCCATGACATGTGGGTTCCATGACATGCGGGTTTATGACATGTGGGTTCCATGACATTGGGTTCCATGACATGCGGGTTCCATGACATGTGGGTTCCATGACATGTGGATTCCATGACATGCGGGTTCCATGACATGTGGTTCCATGACATGTGGGTTCCATGACATGCGGGTTGCATGACATGCAGAAAGAAAT
>WNWK01025504.1:0-28472 GCA_009830355.1 Cherax destructor | reverse complement strand
AATATATATATATATATATATATATATATATATATATATATATTATATATATATATATATAATATATATATATATATATATATATATATAATATATATATATATACATATTATTTATATGTATATATATATTATATACATATATACAATATATATATATATATATATATATATATATAATATATATATAATATATATATATATATATATATATATATATATATATATATATATATATATATATATATATTATTATTAATATATATAATATATATATATAATATATATATATAATATATATATATATATATATATATATAATATATATATAATTATATATATATAATATATATATATAATATATATATAATATATATATATATAATATATATATATATATATATATATATGAAGAAGAAGAAAGATATATATATATATATATATATATATATATATATATATATATATATATATACACACATTATTATAATCACGAAACAAGTGATTTTGAATCATTACCGGAACTGCGGCTTGGCCAGGACTCAATCCTGCGTTCCAGTACCCATCTTTGTGAGAACTGAACAAAGTATGCATTGCTCTATCCACTTAACCAACAATCTTAAACACCAGGCGCTCAGCAGTACTGGGCGTGTTTACCCTGATGCCAGGACTTACGTGGTCGTGGAACCTCAGAGACTAATTTCAACCTCATCCTGTTTGGGGTACCAGCCTTCACGAAGAGTCTATATATTAATGAATTCGCGAAACAAGTAATTTTGAATCATTAACAGAACTGTGGCTTCGCCAGGACTCGATCCTGCGTTCCCATACACAGCCCTGTCCATTTTCACTAAATGTTATCCAGTTATGTTTAAGTCATTGTTCCATTAGTTCTTTTTAAAGTCCATAAAATCTTACGCTTGTCGCCTGCTCTCCATCGTTAGTTCCAGCGTCTGTCTGTCTGTCTGTCTGTCTGTGTGTGTGTGTGTGTGTGTGTGTGTGTGTGTGTGTGTGTGTGTGTTGTTTTCCCTCTTTCTCTCTCTCTCTCTCTCTCTCTCTCTCTCTCTCTCTCTCTTTCATCTTCCCTTTTTTACCATCACGTTATTCTGGAAAACTTTAGTTGAACCTCTGTACAGAGGAGATGGAACAAGCATTCCTTCATTAAGGCCTCTTGTACATTCCACACTTGATTGCCTTCCATTCAGCGTGACTCTAAGGGAGCCAATCTCTCTCCCAATTCTCTGTGTTTTTTTCTCTCGGTTTCTCTCCACCTTTGTTTAGATAGAAAGTGTTGTGAGCCTCAGCCTCCCTAATATAAGTTCTCTCAAAATTAAACGAGTAGTGTAAACTGAGCCTTGCCAGCTTTTATTCACAGTGTCTGTCTTTGTTATGAGACAGCCCTGACAGCCACCTGTGTGAGGCCAACTCTCTCCCTCTAGTACTGTTACCATATAATGACGACTCTAAAACCACTCGCTTTAGGATTCTCTTTCTCTTACACAACGATCTTTTGTTGAAAATTGTATGAAATACTACAAATTCTAGACACAGGTGCAACATTTGGGTATCTTTATTGTTGACTGAAATGTTTCGCCTACACAGTAGACTTCTTCAGTCAAATACAGAGACAGCAGACGGGGTAGCAACGTAATGATGATGTAATCAGTCTATCAACCATTGAGAATTTTTTTTGGAGGTGGTCATTCCATAAGACTTTTCAATTAACAGTAAAGATCCCAGCTGCTCCACTGTGTTTTACTCCACGACTTTAAATCGGGCTGTATTAACACCACCTCTCTCTTTGATAGCGCTATCATTCCCACACAATGTCTGCGGTAACCCACCTATTTGGTCTCGCCATTTTTGTTTTTACCTTTACATTAAATTCACTCCCCGTCACTCTAACATCACCGCTTAGATTTATATCATAAACAGCAGAAACAAGTGATAAATGGTTTTGAAAACCGACAAGTTGAAGATTGAGACACTTATGCACTTAATAAAGATTCCCATATGTTGCATAAGTGTCTCAATCTTCAGCAGTAACTAGCGGGATCTGAATCGAGGTAAGGAAAGTTGCCAGACTGTTGCACACTTTGTGCAATGTATCATTACCACAATAACCTTGAAGGTGAGATTCTCCGACATTATCACTGCTAAGTCCTTTACATTAGCTTTTCACTCTAATGTGTGTTTAGAATTTGTCTTATACTCCGTCGTCAGTATCATGTAAACAGTAATATACATTCACACTGGAATGCATATAATAAGACACAATTACTTTCTCACTTAGTTTAAAACTCCCTAAACACTCGTTTAACATCTCTCAAAAATCTTTCTCTCTCATTTACACTCCTCTCTCCTCCATGTCCATAACCTTTAGTATAACCAACTCTTCGCATCCGACCCTTATTTTAATCCACATAATTCGAGAATTTATATATTTATATATTTACTAGCAGTCGCAACGCTCACTTTCTCAACTACAACAGCTTCTCAACACTTGAAGATAATAAGATGTCTCCTTCCTGCCAAACTTTACTCATGCGTTTATGCTGATTCAGTACTCGTGGTTAACTATTCGCAAATGTTAATCTTGTTTAAATTGGGTTATGTTAACTTAACCTAACCTAGAAAAACTAATATTTTATTTTGCTCTCAGTTTAGACCGTACAGAAACTGACAGTGACCGAAAGATTTTCACTTCACATAAGGCACTTTTAGTGTGAGTGCGCTAAGTGGCACTCATACCTTCTGCAACACTCATACCTACTGCAACACTCATACCTTCTGCAACACTCATACCTTCTGCAACACTCATACCTTCTCAACACTCATACATTCTGCAACACTCATTTAGTTCTCCCTGCTCTCATTTTCCCTCTCCCCCCCTCATCATGAGAAAGGGGTTGCCTTCATGCCGGGAAAGATTTATTGATCCAAGGAATTAGACGTCCCCAGAGTCTCCCCATTCCTCTGTGCTGTTGATCCTTTACATCCCTGATCTGCCAGTTCCTGCCTGTACTCTGCCACGTCTCGGGTGCCCTGAGCTCTCGCCTGTACCTGCTTCGGTGCCTGTACTCGCCACTCTGCCACGTCTCGGGTGCTACGCCAGTTGGTGTACTCTGCCACGTCTTCGGGTGCCCTGTACCTCTGCCACGTCTCTGTACTGCCGTCGTGCCTGTACTTGCCACGTCTCGTGCCTGTCTCGCCACGTCTCGGGTGCCTGTACTCTGCCACGTCTCGGGCCTGCTCTGTTGCTCTCCTGCCACGTCTCGGCGTACTGCCCGCCGTGCTGTACTCTGCCACGTCTCGGGTGCCTGTACTCTGCCACGTCTCGGTGCCTGTACTCGCCTCTCTGCCACGTCTCGGGTGCCTGTACTCTGCCACGTCTCGGGTGCCTGTACTCTGCCACGTCTCGGTGCCGTACCTGCCACGTCTCGGTGCCTGTACTCTGCCACGTCGTGCCGATGCAGTCTCGGCCTGTACTCTGCCACGTCTCGGGTGCCTGTACTCTGCCACGTCTCGGGTGCCTGTACTCTGCCACGTCTCGGCTGACCTGTACTCTGCCACGTCTCGGTGCCTGTACTCTGCCACGTCTCGGTGCCTGTACTCAGCCACGTCTCGGGTGCCTGTACTCTGCCACGTCTCGAGGTGCCTGTACTCTGCCACGTCTCGTGCCTGTACTCTGCCATCTGTCTACTCTGCCACGTCTCGGAGTTGCCTCGGCTGACTCGCCACGTCTCGTGTCTGACTCAGCCACGTCTCGGGTGTTTATCCATTGTCTGTGACGTTCGCCTACCGCCACGTCTGGTGCATGCACGTCTTGTGTCAGTCTACTCAGCCACATCTCGGATACCTGTACTCTGCCACGTCTCGGATACCTGTACTCTGCCACGTCTCGGGTGCCTGTACTCTGCCACGTCTCGGGTGCCTGTACTCTGCCACGTCTCGGGTGCCTGTACTCTGCCACGTCTCGGGTGCCTGTACTCTGCCACGTCTCGGGTGCCTGTACTCTGCCACGTCTCGGGTGCCTGTACTCAGCCACGTCTCGGGTACTTGCGCGTCTAATGTTAGTGATCTTGCAGCCTCCCCTCTTATTTATTTCCTCATTTACATGACGTCTTAATCTTCTCGCCTCCTTCGCTACCATGACTGCCGAGCGTAGGAGAACTTTGACGGTCTTCTTGTCTCCAGTCCATCCGTGACGATCTCTCTAAATTATTATTCCTCACACCTTCTTAAATTACCCCTCCTGCTGCTTCTCCTCCTCCTACTTCTCCTCCTTTTATTATCAGTTCCCTGAAAATCTTTTCTAAAGAACTTTACTCTATCTTCACCCGCTCTTTCTTCCCTTTTCTTCTTCAACATTTTTTCTCAGTTTCATGGGTGACTTACCGTCTTTCATTACTATTTGTTTTATTTATATTCCATCAAAAATCGTTTTATTTACAGTCTCCCGACTAAGAGCGATGACGGAGGATCGAGCCTCCGTTATTCCTATCGCTGACTAATGAACAGAAGTTTAGAGCTTGTTGCTACCATTGGAACATTGCATAGCTCCTGATGATGCGGTAAGACGTGTGAGAGATCTTAATCTGAAGATTTCCATTCCCAGTGGTTTGTCTTATATATATAAGGGAGTGTGAGCAAAGTAACATTTATGAAGGGATTCAGGGAAACCGGCAGGCCGGACTTGAGTTCTGGAGATGGGAAGTACAGTGCCTGCACTCTGAAGGAGGGGTGTTAATGTTGCAGTTTTATAACTGTAGTGTAAAGCACCCCTCTGGCAAGACAGTGATGGAGTGAATGATGATGAAAGTTTTTCTTTTTTGGGCCACCCTGCCTTGGTGGGAATCGGCCGATGTGTTAATAAAAAAAAAAAAAAAAAAAATATATATATATATATATATATATCATATAAATTCGCAGGCCTACTTTATCTTTCAGTTCTCTCTATTGTCCTGTTTATCTGAATTTTCTTGTATCATCCATCAGTTAGTTTTATTACACCTTCACATAGTGATTTTGGCCTTGCAATGCCAACCTCTTGGTCTGAACAACTGAAATTGTCAGATAAAAATACCGTTGTAGACTGTACATTACAGCAGAAATGCTTGACATGCAAATGACAGTATCGTGGCTGGAAATATTCACAAACAGGAAGGCAAAGTACAATAGTTGGCCCTAGTGAGTTTAGGGAGACAAAGTTATAGGTGAAGACATAGTTTATGAAATTGGGAGGATAGCCAAGGCGAGAGAATGAGATGTGAAGGGTGAAAAATTTCAGTGTCGAGAAACTGAAGATGACAGATGTGGAGAGAGAGAAGGAAAAAGCAAAAACACTTTTCTTAACAAAAGGGTCACGATAAGAAAAGTAGTGATAGTACATGTGTTCGGTGCTTCTGGTGTCTACTCGATTTCCAACTCCTCTTGCTCTCTCCACCTCTCTTTCTGATTGACTTAAAAGACACAAAAGAACTGGTCTTCTTGTTGGCACTAACAGGATTATTTATGTCATGTTAGAGATCATAGCAATCTGCTAACACTTTCTTTTTTTCTAGCCTTCGCAGATGGTCTCATAGGCTGTTGTACCCATTTCTAACATGAACTTTAATCTCGATTTTATTTCTGTAGACGACTGCCTCTCTCTCACCTTTCCACTTGATCTATTTCTACACTTCCTTCACCTTTCCGGTCTTTTGATTCTCTCTTGATTTACCTTTTTTTTTTACCTAGCACGGATCATTAAACCTACTGTGACGTTCCTCGTTTCTTTAATTTCTTCCTATCTGAGCTCCCATGTAACGTGTTGTAGAGTGGAGTTAACTGCATCTATTACTAATACTACTACAACTATTGCTACTACTACCACCACAATCACCACCACCACAACCTCTACCTGTTACTACTACGACTTCTACTACTATTACTACCATCGCTGCTATTCCTACTACTACTATTGCTGCTACTACTACTTCTACTACTACAAATACTACCGATTGCTATTACTATTACTACAACTGTTACCGACTACTGCTACTATTATTTATGCCACCACTATTACTACTATGCTGTTACTACTATGACTACTTCTAATACTACTACTATCAATACTATTGCTACTACTTTCTCCTTCTTAACTTGTTTTCTGAGTTTATCTGCTTTTTCTCGTCCAGTTGCTAGTTAATTATGTAGTAAATAGTTTAGAAAACCGACAAGTTGTAGGATTAAACACTTCTGCAACATTTGGAAATCATTATTGTGAAGACGTTTTGCCAACAAGTGGCTTCCTCAGTCCGGTACAGAGATGAATGGTTGAAGGTGAGAAGGAGTTTGAGGTAATCAGTCCCTTTTCCTTGAGTAGATGTGTTCAGTCCATCAATCTTGAGAAGAGTACAGCATATGCTTTAAGAGGCTCATATATGGCAGACAGGTGAGTTGAAGCAGCAGGAGGCGGAATCACCAGAGGAAAAAACACCTAGTGTAAGTTGGTCATGTCTATAGGTCATAGGTTAGGCAACCGTGAGAAATTCCATGTATCGAGATCCCAAGATGCTGTTGTGTCATGATAACTGAGGCAAGAAAGAGACAACCAGACCCGGTTATCCAACTTGAAAGGCAAGAAAATGTAAATATCGCTGAAAGAGAAGGTTCTTGGAATGATTATCATTCCCACCATATAGCCAGAAGTGTAGTAAAATTACATAACCTCCCTAGCATATACGATGTTAGCTGGTCTGAGAACTGCCTTCAGAAATCTCAAAAAGAGAAAATAATATTTTTGGATTCTCTATACGACATATGTATGACTTATAATGGAGTATTCAGCATCAGTAAGGATCCCTCATCTGATCAATCATCTACGTCCACAGGTATGCAATAATAATAATAATAATCTTTATTTTTACAAGTACAGGTATACAGACTAAGCTGACATCAGTGACACTACTGCATAGAAAGCCCCTTGTTATGCACCTAACACACAGTTGCTTATTTCACTTCTAGATGAACAGGGACAGCAGGTGCCTTAAGTAGACACGTCCTAATGTTTCCACCCGTATCGGGTATCGAACCACGGGCCTTAGTTTGTGAGCTGAGTGCACTAGCATTCCAGCTACGGAACACGTTTACAAAGGGAGACTAAAGGAACTGTACCTATCGACTTTAGAAGAAAGAATGATTAGGGGAGACATAACAGGATGCAGGATACTCGGGGGATTTGACAGAGCAGATAGGGAAAGACTTTTTGAAATGAGAGGCAAAGTGGCGAGAAATTATAGTTAAAGACACTGATGAGCAACAGTCTGTAGGTGGAAAATAAGTGGATAGAAGTAGATGATGAAGTGGCAGAGGCAAACTCAGCACACAGTTTCAACAGTAGGTATGATGGGGGCTGACAAACCCAGCGATACTTCTTTAAAAGGCGGGGCCAGGAGCTGAGACTCAACCTTCAAAAATACAACTCGGTTTAGTACACACATATACACACACACACACACAAGAAATGGGGAAGGTAGTACCCAACATGTGTGAGCCGGGGAAGGTAGTACACAACATGTGTGAGCCGGGGAAGGTAGTACACAACATGTGTGAGCCGGGGAAGGTAGTACCAACATGTGTGAGCTGGGGAAGGTAGTACACAACATGTGTGAGCCGGGGAAGGTAGTACACAACATGTGTGAGCCGGGGAAAGTAGTACACAACATGTGTGAGGTGGGGAAGGTAGTACCCAACATGTGTGAGCTGGGGAAGGTAGTACCCAACATGTGTGAGCTGGGGAAGGTAGTACCAACATTGTGGTGGGAAGGTAGTACAAGTGTGAAGGTGGAAGGTACACAACATGTGTGAGCTGGGGAAGGTAGTACCCAACATGTGTGAGGTGGGGAAGGTAGTACAGAACATGTGTGAGCTGGTTAAGGTAGTAGTACACAACACGTGTGAGCTGGGGAAAGGTAGTAAACAACTCGTGAGAGCTGGGGCACATAGGACACAACATGTGTGAGCTGGGAGATGGTAGTACACAACATTTGTGAGCTGTGGGAGTTAGTACACAGCATGTGTGAGCTGGGAGAAGGTAGTACTCAACATGTGTGAGTTGGGGGAAGATAGTACTCAACATGTGTGAGCGTGGGGGAAGTAGTACACAACATGTGTGAGCTGGGAGATAATACGTCACAACATGTGTGAGCTTGGGGAGGTAGGACACAACATGTGTGAGCTGTGAGATAATACGTCACAACATGTGTGAGCTTGAGGAGGTAGGACACAACATGTGTGAGCTGTGAGATAATACGTCACAACATGTGTGAGCTTGAGGAGGTAGGACACAACATGTGTGAGCTGGGAGATAATACGTCACAACATGTGTGAGCTTGGGGAGGTAGGACACAACACACGAGGCTGATGTAATTAGTAGTGTCAAGAAGTATTTAGGAACCAGAGTGAGATGGTCATGGTGAAGGTTATGCAGCCAGACGGTGTTTAAATGTTGCTCATAAAACGCTAAACCCGTATGGTTCACTGAATGCAAGGAGTGGTGGAGGCTCGACCATCGTCCCGCGACTGTAGCCCAGTCTATAACCAGTGAGGTTAGATTAGGTAAGGTTTATCAGGAAACAGGACAAGTGTTTCCCGTAGCTGAAGCTTTTGGTCATCTGACCGAGGCCTTCCTCTGGCTCACCGGTCCACCCCGTCAAAAATTATGGTAACAATTACACCCTAACCTAAAGTAACGTAACCAAACCTAACTAGTGAGGCTGCTGGTAACTGCTTTTAGGTGCTGAAGCCAGCAGATGAGGGTTACCAAAGAACTGGAAAGCAGTTAATTTCCAATATTTAGGGAAGCAGGTGGCTAGTAGCTTAACATGTATATCTTGTAAAGTGAAGGAAAATAAATAAAGAATGAAATGCCTTACAGTTTTGTGATGGTATGCGTTCTGCTTCAGAGAGGAAATAATTCCGTCCAACCAACCTTAAAGATAATTATTACGGGTTACCCGAGAACAAGCAAGTTAGTCCCAGACAGTTACAACCAGACAGTTACACCCAGACAGTTACACCCTGATAGTTACAACCAGACAGTTACAACCAGACAGTTACAACCAGACAGTTACAACCAGACAGTTAAACCAGACAGTTACACCCTGACAGTTACAACCAGACAGTTACACCCAGACAGTTACACCCTGATAGTTACAACTAGACAGTTACAACCAGACAGTTACAACCAGACAGTTACAACCAGACAGTTACAACCAGACAGTTACAACCAGACAGTTACAACCAGACAGTTACAACCAGACAGTTACAACCAGACAGTTACAACCAGACAGTTACAACCAGACAGTTACAACCAGACAGTTACAACCAGACAGTTACAACCAGACAGTTACAACCAGACAGTTACACCCAGACAGTTACAACCAGACAGTTACACCCTGACAGTTACAACCAGACAGTTACACCCAGACAGTTACACCCTGACAGTTACAACCAGACAGTTACAACCAGACAGTTACAACCAGACAGTTACAACCAGTTACAACCAGACAGTTACAACCAGACAGTTACAACCAGACAGTTACACCCAGACAGTTACACCCTGACAGTTACACCCTGACAGTTACAACCAGACAGTTACAACCAGACAGTTACAACCAGACAGTTACAACCAGACAGTTACAACCAGACAGTTACAACCAGACAGTTACAACCAGACAGTTACAACCAGACAGTTACAACCAGACAGTTACAACCAGACAGTTACAACCAGACAGTTACAACCAGACAGTTACAACCAGACAGTTACAATCAGACAGTTACAACCAGACAGTTACACCCAGACAGTAATATAAAATACCAATCTCAGAATAAAGCAACATGATATTTAAGTAAAAACACATTACATAAATGTACAACAATATAACTATTATCAGTAACCCCAACATTTTTTTTAAGCATTTGAAGACATTAAAAATGCTACTAATACGAGTAACTTAAAACTTTATGACTCTTGCAGAGTTGCAAGCCATGTTGAGGCAAGCAATATGCTTTCAACAAACACAAGAGCATATCAAAATTAAATATTTTTTTTTTAAACAATGAAATTTTCTTTAAAATACATGTAACCTCATTTTCATTTTCTTATCTTACAAACTAATTCTTATGTAATGACGAAATTATTAAAATACGCATCAATTCCACAAGGCTGGTGGAGAACCTGGAATAATAATATAGTTCCCCCATAAAAAAAAAACGCATTGAAGGAGAATAAATAGTGGCTGACAAACCCACACAACCTGCACGAGAGAATAACAGAGATGAAGCAAGACAGAGGGAAGGGTAAGATAAGAGGGTGACTACTGGTTAATGATCAAATTTTTAGTGCTAGTATTTTCAAGAAATACCAAACATTTTGCCTGGTTTGTGTTAATTTTGTAAATTTCAATGAAGCAACTCTTTACGCCAGCAGTTTATTGATTTCTGAACATGTTCATTTGTCTCAGACATAAGAATAGTATTATCTGCATATGTAGTTGTTACTGAAGGAAGTAGAACGTATGTCCCTCCACCAGAGAGGCTATTTCATTAATTAATGACATTATCAGTATATAATTAAAAACGAAGTAATGAGAAGGTGCCTTCTTGTCTGACACCGTTGTTAATGATAATCGTCTTTTGTTTCAACTCAACACAATTCCTGCATTCTGGTTTCTTAAATAATACATAAAATATCAATATCAGCAGGAATTATTATATCAATAGTAGTACTGACAATAATAGTAGTAGTGGCAGTATTTGTGGTAGTGTCAGTAATAATAGTAGAGGAGGTAATAGCTATAGTAGCAGTAATAGAACTAGTAGCAGGTTGATTACTTCATTTGCACCTCAAAACCTATCCTATGGGCGCCAGTCAATTGATTACAGAGGCACATAATGGTTCCAGGAACTGGGATCCAACATTTTTGGAAGCTTAGGAAATTACACTAGTAATGAACCATTAAAAGTTTATGAATTGTTTACAACAGTAAGGAATTCAGTCACAAAATCTTTAGTGTTTCTTATTAGAGATCAAAAATTTCTTGCAGTTCCCAATATTAATCAGTCAATGGTCTTATCTAGGCATGTTAAAGGGGCTGTGATTCTAGGATCTGTATTGATAAAGCCACTGGAGGGCGAAACGTCTACAATAAAGATACCCAGATGTTGCACATGTGTCTAAATTTTCACATTGACTTTACATCAACTGGTGGAGCACACTCCCAGATGTACCGGTAACTAGATACGCCCTAAACATGAGATTCTTCCTGCATGTTAGAATGATGATAGATGGATTGACTGCTGTTAGTCTTCCTCTGTTCCCAGCTACTATATGGCGGACGAAAGTTGTAGCCTACTCATTCCGGAAGACACACCTTAGTGGCAGAAATAGTAAAAGTGGTGGTTACAGTAATAGTAATTCCAGTAACAGTAGTAGTGGTAGGTACAGTATTAGTAGTTGGAGTAGTGACAGTTATAGTAGTCTTATCATTATGTTGAAGGTATACAATACAAGTCTCACGAAATCGTAATGACACGATTGCAAACAAATCATACAAGGGGTGGGGATTGAATTCGTGGCGAATGGAGTTTTACAACTCACCCGCCACGAATTCAATCCCCGCCCGTTGTATGGTTTGTTTGCAATCGTGTCATTACGATTTCGTGAGTCATGATGACGGCTTTGAGGGAACTAGAGCTAGAGTTCTTCACGGCAAAGTTGGAAGGAAGATTCATCTGTAAAACTTGCATTTGTGGTCAGTGTTGCTTGTGATAACCTCCCTATGGTGTATAAATATACCTAGTTGGATGAATCTTATTGTTGCCAGCTGGCCCAGTGGCTTACGCGCAGGCCTGGAGTTTTACGATTCACTCGCCATGAGTTCAATCCCTGCCCATGGTATGTTTTTTTTGAACGACAAGTTACTGTAAAAGACACTTGTACAACACCGGGGTATCTTTACAGATGAGACGTTACGCCAACCAATGGCTTAACAGAGAACATGTTCAGGAGACAGAGGAAGAAGTAATTTTGCAGTGTTTAGCCCCTTAGCCTTGACAGACCTTCGCTCTCTTAGCTTTGATAAATATAAAGCAGATGCGTGATGAAGGAAATGGAGCCAGAGAAGAGCTGTAACGGCTGAAGACAGGAGAGCGAGACTTTCTTCTTCCGAGTCCAACCCGCCAGTGTTGATTTCAATTGCTTTAAGACTTATCAAGGCTGAGACGGAACTCTGTTTATCAAGGCTGAGTGATGGAACTTAAAATTATATCGTTATTTTGTACTCTGTCTCTAGTACATCTTCGTCTCATCAGTAAAGATACCCAGGTGATGCATATGACTTATTCACCATAGAGTAGTAGCGCCAGTAATAGTAGTAGTATCAGAAATAATAGTGGTATTTGCAATTGCAATAGTAATATAGCAATTGCAAGTGTTGATAACAGTTGCAATAGTAATAATAGTAACAATTGTTACTATTGCAGTTGCAATAGTAACAATAGTAACAGTCTTGCAGTTGCAATAGTAATATTAGAAATTTTAATAGTAATGACAGTAGCAATTTTAATAGTAATGATAACAATTTTAATAGTAGCAATCACAATTAATGATAGTATTATTAATATTAACGCATCTTCCACAGAACATCCTTCACACAAGTATTTTCACAACACCAGTTGTATCCTTACACGCTAATTTTTTGCGTGACAAAAGCTCAATAAAGAGTGCATGTGTCTGCCTTGAGTTTTAATAAAGCCGGGAGGCCACAGTTATTGAGCTCACCTCACTGTAATAAAGCCATGGAACGTCCTCACCCGCGAAGATGGTATTACTAACAGAGCGGAAAATTAATAATCCTCTTTACAGCAAGGTTTATCACATTTAAATTTGAGTTTATTCTCCCGGTTTAATGAGATAAAATCAAGGCTTAGAATGTACTGATATTTTCGGTATTAAATGCATACGTGCGTACTTATATATATACATTCATGCATACATGTATACATGCATGCATACATACATCATATATACATAGATACGTGCATATACACAAAATTTTCCTCACTGAACATTATATAGTTATCAGTAGCCCACGAGATGACTTGGATGATATCAGCTTCAAAATTTGCTGTTTTTTTTATGGATGCGTCTCTCAGGCAGATTTTAGTATTGTCTACTAAAGTTGCTGCAATGATTTGATTTATATCAATGTCTTTGTCTGATATGAGAATGAGAAAGAGGTCTGGTAAGTACTCTTGCCTTAAGTAAAACTTTTCACTGCTTACTATCACTATTGGGTACTATTAGTTTATCTGTCCAGCTTCCCAGTTATTTCCATTTTTTTCGCATTTTGTGCGCAGTTATCTCCATCGTCGCTGTTGCCAAAGGCTTTTTCTAAGTCGGTTCATAATACGTGTGTATTTTCCTTATCTTCTATTGTATCCTAGATGATGTCGTATTGGTTCAGCAACTGCAAGATGTAGGAGCGACATGTTCTGAATCCATGCTGACCTGGGTTGTGTAACTGCTGTTATTCCATGTGATAATCAGTCTTGCTTCTTAAAATTATTTAAAACTTTTGATGTGGGGTATCAGTACTATCGGCCTAAAGATTTTTTTTTATTGCTTGGCTTCAACTTTAGTAGAGTGGGTATATTGAGGGTGGAATGACGCCAGCGTTCAGGCTTCTCCCTCTTAGAATATTTAAAGCATATGATAATTGTTTCTTGTTATTCTTCATGAATCTGGAGTTCCACGAATTTGGACCATGGCCAGGGTGCGCTGGCGAGCAATCAAGGGTTTCTTCGAAGTCAAGTGGGTTATAGTTATATCAGAGATTATGGAGATGTATGTAGCGTTTAACATCTCTTTCATAAAGAATTCATTTGGGTTGTCAATATTTAGGCTGTTCAGTGGCTCTCTGAACACTGAATAATATTGGGATTTGAGTATTTCACTCATTTCTTTCGTGTCGTCAGAGTATGTCTTATCAACGCGTCGGTATTGTATATCATTATTTAGTTCTACAGAGTATGTTGTTCCCTTCAATCAAAGGCCCGATACTAGACAGGTTTTTTTTTTTGCACTGCATTTTCAAATGAGAAGAGGTGTTTTGGATTTCTGTCAGTTATTTTAATCGTTATTTTTGCTCCCCTTTTCTCCACTGTACTTTGAATAACACATTCAATTTGTGCTCAACGATTTCTATAAGCTGTCTTGCTCTTTGTTTTTCAGAGATTATGTTGCCTTTAAGGAGCTCTGTTATACATCCTCCTCGCTTATAGAGGGCGCGCCACTCCCTTTCTAACCTGCACCTTCTCCTTCTCTTTCGTAATGGTATGTGTTTGGAGCATATTTCTACTGCCAGTGAGCTCCTCCTTTCGAAATACTGGTCCATGTCCCCATTTATCATATTAACTTCCCAGCATATTTCACTAAGTTCACAATTTATTAGCTTCTTGTTGATGTTCTTGGAAATAAATTTAATAAACACACACTGATAAATGACTGGGTTCTGTTGAGTAGGACCAGTGAGTATGCATGTCTGAACATCTGTTAGGTTGTGGTCTGAGTTTACTGTCTTTGATACTGTTACTTTCCTTACCCGATCCTCATTATTTGTGAATATAAGGTATAGAGTATTTTCTAGCCTGGTCGGTTCTGCTATTTGTTGGATGTAAGCAAATTTGTTGCAGTGGTTAAGTACTTCAGTGAAGTGAGAATGTTCATCCAAGCTGACTATTGGGATTTTTTGCTGTTACAGGTGTCTCAAATTTAAGTCACCAAGCAATGAGATATTTAGGGCAGAGTTTTATGTTTTTTTTTTTTTAGGTATTATTCGATTTTCATTAGTTTATCTTTTAACTGCTGGGTAGTTGCATCTAGTAGGATATATATAATTATATACAAGTACAATAATTAGATTCTGATTTTCAGTTTTATCAACCAAAACTTCGTCTACATAATTATAATTAATTAAGTAACTCAATACATATGAGTAACTCTTTAATTTACATACCCCTTCCCTCCGTTGTTACCTGTTTTTCTTGTCATATTGAGATTTTACTCAGTTATCCAGATTTCATTACAAAAATGGCCTTTAACGTGGGTATCCGTAAATGCTGCAGAAATTGAGTTAGAGACCTTGAATGTTAGCAAAAATAAATAGTATTTTGTTGCTTGTTGCTAAGCTGGCGGCTTTTCTGTTAGTTTAATATATGTGGGTGTGGAGAGCCCTAAATTGGCCTTGTTTCCAGTCCTGTTTGGTTCCTTGATGATTTTGTATTCTTACAATTTTTTCTCATTTTTAGCCATTTCGTGGTACTAAAATTTCTTCGTTGTCGATGTAGTTGCAATTTTCATATTTAGTTGCACATTCATATTGCATTGTGTCTCTCGTTGCCTTCTCGTTGCAGTTTGCATCATGTTATTGTCTCTCGTTAACTAATAGCACATTATAGATTGAGAGTACCTTAGGTGAGGAGAGTACGGCACTTCTTTGGGTGGTCATATTGACACATTCCATTCCTATTTCCAGTTGGTCCAGTTTGGAAATTCCCCAAGCGCAGTGACGATACCCTTGGATTTTCTGATGGCTACATACTATTGTATCTAGTTTAGGTGACGTTCCTCATTCAGTGATTTCAATCAACTTATGTGTTCCCGAATCTGAATTAGAACAATTCTTGGGCAGCTATACTATGACCCCGTGGCCTGGCTGGCAAAGCTCTCTCTTCACACGCGGAGATCCCGGGTTCGATTCCCGGTGGGGTGGAAACATTTCGACGCGCTTCCTTACACCTGTTGTCCTGTTCACCTAGCAGCAAATAGGTACCTGGGTGTTAGTCAACTGGTGTGGATCGCATCTTGGGGGACAAGATTGAGGACCCCCATTGGAAATAAGACAGACAGTCCTTGATGACGCACTGACTTTCTTGGGTTATTCTTGTCTGGTTGCATGTTCCTCTTGAGCTGAGTCTGCAATCGCATCTCAGTTATCTGCTGAAACTGGATTGAGTACTGTTTCATTTTCCTGCCCTATGGGAATCATCCCTTGGATTTTTTGGCACCCATTTCATATATCTGTTTTTAGGTTAGGTAAGATTTATTACTAAACAGGACAAGTGTTTTCTGACTCGGGTCTTAGTCATATGACCGAGGCCTTCCGCCTCTTACTGGTGCACCTCTTTAAATATTATGGCTATGACTATACCCATTATATGTCTATCTGCTTTTCTCTTCCATGCCTTAAATATCCCAGGTAGACTGTCCGACAGAGGTTCTGTGTTCTCACTACTGACATTCAGTGCCTGCCTCGGTACGTTACTGAAAAGTGTCCAAAGCTCCATATCCTTGTTACAAATAAAGAACCTCCGTAGATTAAAATCATGTATGGAAGCAGTGTTTACTCTCGCACTAGTGACATGGTGTTTAGACAAACAAAAACCCCATTTAATCCTTCTAGTTCTTTTTTCAAGACCCAGGTTCTACTTCTTTTTCAAGACCCCGGTTCTAGTTTTTTTTCAAGACCCTGGTTCCACCACGGTTCAAATACACATTCATTCATTCATCTGTTTATTCATTAATGGTCGTTCATTATGAATTATCTTGGGTTTACAGACTATATCGCTTTGAAGAGTAAGAGAAAAAAATGCGCCATGAAAATTATGGGGGTCTACTTATCTGAAGGGCGTTCCCGGGGTCAACGCCCCATCAGCCCAATCGTTGATCAGGCCTGCGGAAGGACAGAGACCGCAGGTGGTTGCATAATAAATGGCTGTAACGATTCCATTTTTAACCTCGACTCTGACGGTCTGTTAAGAACGTAGAGGAATCGTAATAGATTTCTATACAAATTCCACAGCCACAGTTGGTAGGAAGGTTGCAAGTAATCTTTGAAGGTGGGATGGCCAAGAATACAGTATTTAGGTTACGTAAGGTTCGTCTTAATCAGATGATGACCCACCGTTGGAGATTCTGGTCATCTGACCGAGGCCTTCAGCTAATAAATACATACACAATAAGATCTAACGAAAAAGACGTGGATATATTCGATATATCCAAGATAAAAAAAAGTAGTAAATTTGTAAGTGCTTTCGTTATCTCTCCCATTATCAAATATTTGATATTAGATAATATGATTATACTAGCAGTATAATCATATTGACCATCAGTCACTATGATTATACTGCTAGTATATTTATGTACAGAATTTAGGCGCTATACCTAAAAAAACGGAAAAGAAAAGCAAGCACTGATATGTGAATCAGCTGAAGTTCTTGACATGTTTACCTATATAAGGGCTTTCCAACAGTTGTTACTTGACCCGACTGACGGTAGTCTCCAGCACCACCCTTATAACCAACAAGGACAGGGATGTAGGTGTTGCCTAGAGTAGATACGCATGTACAGCCTCGCACCCGTAGTCTCCTCTCCTTAAAGGAACATTTTGTGATCTCATCAGTGTGGGTAGGAGGGGTACCAACCTGTTTTGTAAGACGTACGGGATAGTATGTCACTGGTGAGCACTGGGGTGTAGTGAGGCTCCTCATGAGGCTATCACTGACCTCAGTGAGTACATATACACATACACAGGCCCTCTGGTAATTCCCAGATGGGTCAGTGCTCAAATGGGCAGTTGTGCAGTTAATGATTTCAAGTAAATAACTCCGGAGAAAGAAAATTAAACACTAATATACTATGCCTAATATACTATATAAAAATAATCATTGACTATTGATTTAGGCCTATTTCTATTTAAATCAGAACTTTATGTTTAAGCCCAAGCACTGCCAGTTAAGTGCTAAAAAATAAAAAAATTCTTAAAATTAAGTCTCAGATAGAATAAATTCTTATCTAGACTTATAAGTCATTTTTTATGTAGCCATTTTAGTTGTCTGGATAAATCTTATTTTACTCCGCTGGCCCAGTGGCTTACTCACTGTCCTGGAGTAGTAGCATTAGTAATAGAAATATTATTATTATTATTAGTAGTAAGAGTATCAGTACTAGTGGAGATAACGAAACTACCTTTATTCTGTTTAATAGTGTTTGAAATGGTTTTTAAGGATGTTTCAAGGAATTTTGTGCATATGATTTTTCACAACACATTGTTTCCTATAAATATCCTCTGTATTCCTGTAATGTTTGTAATGGCTCGACTAAGCTCGTGGAGACTGAAACGTTGCAGTAAAATGTTGCATTAGTTGTACATGTGTTCTTTTACCTAACATATTGTTGGTAATTCTAGCAACATCATTACACGATTCCCTTGCACGAAGGAAAAAGAAAACCTTAACTATCATCCACATTTCTCATCATTGAATTTCGGTATTTCATGTGAAAATCGAGGAAAATGAGCCATAAATGGCTACAGGGAGAACAAGAGACCACCGTTGCAAATTGAGAAAAAGTTGAGTAGAAAAAGAAAGTAAAGAAAATTTGTTTTCCCATAGAGTGGTTAATCAGTGGGATGCATAGAGGAGGAGTTAGTTAAGTGCTGCAACCATTGCAGATTTTAAGAAATTATATGATGAACAGTGTTTTCAGGACGGAACACCACGAGCAGATCTCTACTACTACTGAGGTGTGGAAGATGGCAAATGTAGTCCCAATTTTTAAGAAAGGAGACAAACATGAGGCATTAAACTACAGACCTGTGTCACTGACGTGTATAGTATGCAAAGTCATGGAGAAGATCATCAGGGAAGAGTGGTGGAGCACCTAGAAAGACACAAGCTTATAAACGACAACCAGCACGGTTTCAGGGAAAGAAAATCCTGTGTCACAAACCTACTGGAGTTTTATGACAAGGTAACAGAAGTAAGACACGAGAGAGAGGGGTGGATAGACTGCATTTTCTTGGACTGCAAGAAGGCGTTCGACACAGTTCCTCACAAGAGGTTAATGCAAAAGCTAGAGGATCAGGCACACGTAACAGGAAAGGCACTGCAATGGATCAGAGAATACCTGACAGGGAGGCAACAACGAGTCATGGTACGTGACGAGGTGTCAGAGTGGGCACCTGTGACGAGTGGGGTTCCACAGGGGTCAGTCCTAGGACCTGTGCTGTTTTTGGTATATGTGAATGACATAACAGAAGGGATAGGCAGAAGTGTCCCTGTTTGCAGATGATGTGAAGTTAATGAGAAGAATTAAATCAGTCGAGAATCAGGTAGGACTACAAAAAGACCTGGACAGACTACAAGCCTGGTCCAGTAACTGGCTCCTTGAATTTAACCCTGCCAAATGCAAAGTCATGAAGATCGGGGAAGGGCAAAGAAAACCGAAGACAGAGTATAGTCTAGGTGGCCAAAGACTGCAAACCTCACTCAAAGAAAAAGATCTTGGGGTGAGTATAATACCGAGCACATCTCCTGAGTCACACATCAACCAGATAACTGCTGTAGCATACGGGAGTCTTGCAAACCTAAGAATAGCATTCCATTACCTCAGTAAGGAATCGTTCAAGACTCTGTACACCATATACGTCAGGCCCATACTGGAGTATGCAGAACCAGTTTGGAACCCACACCTGGTCAAGCACGTCAAGAAATTAAAGAAAGTGCAAAGGTTTGCAACAAGACTAGTCCTAGCGCTAAGGGGATTGTCCTACGAAGAAAGTTTAAGGGAAATCGGCCTGACGACACTAGAGGACAGGAGGGTTAGGGAAGACATGATAACAACATATAAAATACTACGAGGAATAGATAAGGTGGACAGAGACAGGATGTTCCAGAGATGGGACACAGAAACAAGGGGTCACAATTGGAAGTCGAGGACTCCTATGAGTCAGAGGGATTTTAGAAAGTATTTCTTCAGTCATAGAGTTGTCAGGAAGTGGAATAGCCTAGAAAGTGACGTAGTGGAGGCAGGAACCATACATAGTTTTAAGATGAGGTTTGATAAAGTTCATGGAGCAGGGAGAGTGAGTGACCCAGTAGCGACCAGTGAAGAGGCGGGGCCAGGAGCTTTGAATCGACCCCTGCAGCCACAATTAGCTGAGTACAATTAGGTGAGTACACACATATTCCCCACTTCGCATCCCAGGAACAAGAAACATTAACATCTGGCAGTTATGTACACAAACACATGTGCCTCACTTATAATAATCTCAGAGTCCAGACAGATTTCTACAGCTTCCTGAGGAGGATGGTAAGGCGGCGCTGCGAGGCCCCGCGCGTGTTAGTACCTGCAATAAATAGCGCAGGTAAAAGCGTGTAGTGCGCGCAGACACCAGCGACCCATCTCCCTGTCTGGCAATGTTCCGCTCGACTGCTTGCCTCCTGCAACACCGGTGCCAGCAGCAGTTGGCACTCTGGGTGAGGTAGGAGGTAGGGAGGGATAAGGAATCGGCACTTCTGCTAAGAAATAGGGAGCAAAGGGAAGAAAGGTTGGGCACTCCGGGTTAGGTAGGAGGGTGCAAAGAGAAGTTGGCTCTCCGGGTAAGTTAGGAGGGAGAAAAGAAAATTTGGCACTCTGGGTAAGGTTGAAGGGAGGGAAGCAGAGCTGGCATTCCTGGTGAAGTAGGAGGAAGGGAAGAGTAGTTGGCACTCTCTTAAGGTAGGGGGAGGGAAGAGGAATTGAGCCTTTAGCAAGGTTGGAGGGAGGGAATAGGTAAGGCAGAAGGGAGAGGAGGAGAAGAAGAAGAGGAGAAGAAGAAGAGAAGAAGAAGAAGCAGAAGAAGAAGAGAAGAAGAAGCAGAAGAAGAAGAAGAGAAGAAGAAGAAGAGCTGACACCTTTTGTAAAGAAAGGGTTATAAAATTGACCTTCCTTCAATTCCCTGAAGATATCATACGAACAGCAATTAAGCTTCCAGGTTATCGTAGGATTACCAGAACTCCCTGCCCCAGGATATCACTGGATTAACAGGACACCACAGATTATCACAGGATTTCCAGGACACTCCAGGTTATCATAGAATTAACAAAACACCACTAAAGTTATCATAGGATTAACGAGACGCCTCCCAGGTTATCAATGGATCATGGAGGCATCTCCCAGGTTATCATTTGATCAACGTAACATCTCACAGGTTATCATAGGATCAAGGAGACACCTCCCAGGTTAGCAATGGATCAAGGAGGCATCTCCCAGGTTATCAATGGATCAAGGAGGCATCTCCCAAGTTATCAATGGATCAAGGAGGCATTTCCCAGGTTATCAATGGATTAGGGAGGCATCTCCCAGGTTATCAATGGATCATGGAGGCATCTCCCAGGTTATCATTTGATCAACGTAACATCTTACAGGTTATCATAGGATCAAGGCGACACCTCCCAGGTTATCAATGGATCAAGGAGGCATCTCCCAGGTTATCATTTGATCAACGTAACACCTCCCAGTCTATCATAGGATCAATGGGACTCTGTGCTTTGCCGTTCTCAGTATTAACTTGTCCATTCCTACTCACGATACTGAGTCAGCCTCCCAAGGCAGGTTCCGTCTCGCCCATTCCCACTACCATGAGTGACTATTCCCACTACCAAGCTTAACTTTACCATTCCCACTTCTATTACTTGACTCGTCCATTTCCATTCCCACTTCTATCACTGACTCGTTTATTACAAATTCTAACTTGTATATTCCCATTTTAAATAGTAACTCGCCCATTCTCAGTTTTGTCGCTTTTATCTCTAATACTGACTCATTAAATCTTATTCCCAGCTAGATTACTCAGATAATACTACTACTACTACTACTACTACTACTAATACTAATAATACTACTACTACTACTACTAATAATAATAATAATAATACTACTAATAATAATAATAAATATTATTATTATTATTATTATTATTATGATTATAGATTATATAGAAAGCCGCTTGTTATGCAGAGAATTTCGGGCAAATTAGGTCAATTTTGTCCCTGGATGCAACCCACGCCAGTCGACTAACACCCATGTATTCATTTGATTGATGGGGGAACAGGGACAGCAGGTGTCTAATGGAAACACGTCCTAATGTTTTCCAGCTGTACCGCGGGATCGATCCCCGAGCCTCAGTGTGTGAGCGGAGTGCGCTAGCTTTCGAGTTACGGGACACCCACCCACTATCTACTACTACTCTAGCAGTACTGACAGAGGGTAGTCGTGGTTCTCTTACATTTCTTATACTGACGAATCAGGTGTTAGCAAACATTCCACACTTGATGCTACAATTTGATGTTTGGGTAACCCGAGCACAAGTCACCACTCTCCTGGAACTCCTATAGGGATCAGTCAGATGGCAGTAAACTGACTCACGAAATCGTAGTGACACGATTGCATGCAAACCATACAACGGGTGGGGATTAAACCCGCGGTCAGACAGTCGTAAAACTTCAGACCGACTGGGCCAGCTGGCTACAATAGGTACATTAGGTATAAATATACCTAGTTGGATGAATCTTATTTTAGTCAGCTGGCCCAGTGGACAACGAGTCGGTCTGGAGTTTTACGACTCTCTGACCGCTAGTTCAAGCCCCACCCGTGGTTAGTTTGGCAGTAAACACTCCACTCATGATGACTTAGACACATGTGCAACACTTGAATATCTTTGATATCTTCATGGAAACGTTTTGTCAACCAATGGCTTCCTCAGTCAAATACAGAGAAGAGCTGTAGATCAAACTCTTCAACCATTCTTCTATGTATTGGACTGATGAAGCCACTGGTCAGCGAAATGTTTCTACAGTAAATGTACAAAAAAAATTTGCAGGACACCCCGAGCGAGAAGCAAGTAAATTATTCCTTCAAGTTGGAGAGAGAGAGAGAGAGAGGTGGTGGTTTGCACTATAAAAGAGGCGTAGTGTTTCCCACAGCCCGATTAGATAACGGGGACCTAACCATCACACGCTACATCAGTGACATAATTGCTGTTTAAAGCTCCTAAAGAATCCCTTATCGGATTGTCTTAGCAGCAGTAAAATACTTGAATCTGATGGATTAAGAAGATTGGCTGTAAATAGTCCAGAATATATACACCAAAAGATGTGCATCTGAACGTATATACGTTGTGATTTTACTTTAAACACTATACTAGCCTTGACTGGTGTGCAGATAACATGCACGCAATCAGTCGATAGGCTTTCAACCTAATAAACAACTAACCAACCAACCAAAAGACCAAATAGAGAAAAACTCCCAATACCCTTTACTCTTTGGTGGTCGAAAGGTCCAATGCTGTAAATAGAAGTAAATTAGCTAACCAAAGATGTGGTTAAATTGGAGTGTGTTGAGTTTGTTCTCCGTTAACCACAGAGCCTTGGTCTAGCGGGGCCAATTTGCCACTTATCCCGATTATCCTGGGTTGAGAGCCCCACTAGCTGACAGTGCACCAGCACTTTCTGCTGCCTTCTGCACCTCCACCTCCGTCTGTTTCTGTCTTCTTTCTTGTCTCTTGACATTTTGCCTCTGTGTTTACTGTTTCTTGTTCAGTCTGCTCTATTTTCCATTATTTTCTTCAAATGATATTCTTACTTCATATCTTCTGTCAACTTTTCTCTCTCAACTTTTTCTCAGTTTCTCTTTTTTTTCCCTTTTACCTTTACTTCTTACTGCTTCTCTAATCTTTTCAGTCTTTTTGTTTTAACTCATTTCCTCGCCTTTCTCTCCTGTGCTTGCCATCCTTCCTTTCTCCCCTCATCCGTTTTGTACAGTCATCTTATCCAGTACCTTTTTACCTTTGTGTCTCTCCATTCTCTCTCCGTGCCTTCCCAGATACTCCTTGCCATACCTTTGTATCTGTATCTCTCTCTCTCTCTCTCTTTTTTTTTCTCTCTCTCTCTCTCTCAGCCAGCCTCCTGCCAGGCTAGGGTGGCGACCTTAGTGTAACTCAGGTAGGCGTGAGAGCGTGTCGGGAGAGGCGGCGCGACAAGAGCTCCTGATTAGGCAGATATTAGACTATAACTCCTCCCTCTACTTAATGGCCGGAGAGATGCCAAGGCAGGACACGGCATTCTGGCACAGCCTGGCACTCTCCTAGTGCCCCGGCAATCTTGCACAACTTACTGATAAATCAGTTGGATAGGGTCTTGTGTGTGGCAGACCATTTTGTACAATACTTTGCCCTTCGTGTAGAGCTTTGTGACTCGACTTTTTGGAGAGTTGTGGAGAACAGTTTCTTTTATTTTACGGTTAAAGTTTTAAATAAATCACTGGCTGCAGTTTTATAAATACTATTTTTTTCCCCAGTAATGGTATTTACAGTTAAAGTTTCGTTGATGTGTGTGAGGGGTCGGCAGTTTGTCAGGACTGAATAGTGAGACCATTTATATTTGCCTTAATAAATATATAATAATAATAATATTAGTAGTATTTTCTATCAGCAAGACATAATGTTTGTACAGAATTGGGCGACATTTAGTTGTGCATGCACAAAGCCCATAGTTATGAAGAGTTTTTCTCACATATGAAGCTCTGAAGCCGTGTGGGTCATACCGTTCAAGGAGCGGTGATGGCTCGATACTTCGTCCGCTCAGTGCTCTCTGGTCTCTAGATACCAAGGTATTTCCTCGTAATAATGTTGGCATTACCGACAATATGTTTAGTAAAAGGTCACATGTGCAACTAATGTGAGATTTTATTTTGGCAACGTTTCGCTCTCCAGGAACTTTGTCAAGCCGTGTAGTCGTTGTTCGGCTTGACAAAGCTCCTGGAGAGCGAAACGTTGCCACATGTCACATAGTTACATCTGTGTCATTCAACAAACTTTTTTCTTGAATTCTTTTACAAAACGTCGTAAAGATTTCTTAAAATCCCGTGAGACATAACGTATTCTTGAAGTGTTGTAAGGGAGATTAAAGTCTTCTTGAAATCTTTTAAGGAAGAGAAGGGGGAGGGGGGTAATGAGGTATTCTTGATACCTTACTAGCGAGCATAAGATCTTGTAGAAATCTTATGGGAACATATAAGGTCATAGGTCAAGGAAGTATGATATCTTCTTGACGTCTTGCAATGACAAATGAGGTCTTCTTGAAGTCTTGCGATGGAGAATGAGATTCTATTGACTTCTTGCGAGATCTTGAAGTCTTGCGACTGAAAATGATGTGTTGTTGGTGTCTCGCAAGAATATATGATGTCTTCTTGGAGTCTTACGAGGATGTATGAGATCTTGAAGTCTTGCGAGAAATTATGAGATCTTCTTGAAGTCTTGCGAGAAATTATGAGGTTTTTCTGAAGTCTTTTGAGAATATATGGGTGTCATGAAGCGCCTGAGAATACTGGAGGCTTCAGAGAGATTTTATGGTCTTTAAACTGCTGAAGTAGTTTCTGCCACTCCATGTTATGTCTAGACCACACAAGGACCTGTTCTCTCTCATTTATTTCTTCTTTCTTTCTCTCTTCTATTTTCTTCTTCTCTTTTGTTTATTTTCTTCTCTTATTTTATCTTCTCCTTTCTTCTTCCTATCTCACACATTCTTTTCTCATTATATTTTCATGCTCTCTCTTCCTCTCCGTTCTCATCATTACATTTTCATGTTCTCTCTTCCTCTCCCATAATTTTCTTATTTTTTGTATTCCATCACTTTTCTTCTCTATTCTTCTTCATCTTCTTGTTCCTAATCCTCACTTCCCGTTTTATATGTTCAAATTTTGCCGTGTCTTTGTCATTAGGTTTCTTTCCATTAGACTTTCTTCTTTGTTCTCCCCTCCTCTTACACTTCCCTTGTTTCAATGTTTGCATCTTCTCCTTTGTCTTTCCTTTTTACTTCCACCTCTTGCCCTTCTTCTTCCGATTCATTTCTTCTTCTTCTTTGTCCCTATTCTCCTTCCTCCTTGCACAAAGTCATTCAATCAACTCTCGGACCTTCATTGGCTGCACGGGAAGCTCCTCTATCCTTTTCAATTTTCATAATTCCTTGAGAACTCTCCTAAGATGAACTAGGAGTGGCCAAGTATTGTCAAAAATTGTCTTATAACGTCTTGTAACTTTCTCAAGACAATTTTTGAGTATTTGATTTTTCCTAAAGACTTCTGGTTGCTCTCTGAGATTCGAATATTGCGACATCAGATGAGGTTTAGCCTTAAATATATATATATATATATATATATATATATATATATATATATATATATATATATATATATATATATATATATATATATATATATATAATGTCGTGCCGAATAAGTAAAACTTGCGATTTTGTGTATGCAATAATTTCACAAAAATCATTCTGAACCTAACGGAAAAATATATTTCATTGTATTTGTTTAGTATTAAATGATTGTAAGCTTATCTAAAATATTCATTGTTGGATTAGGCTAAATTTAATTGCGCTTGTTATAATAATGTTAGGTAAGTTTTAGAGAAAATTCTAGAAAGGACTTAATTTTAAATGAGTTTTTGTATATATATATATATATATATATATATATATATATATATATATATATATATATATATATATATATATATATATATATATATATATATATATATAAAGACAACCACTATGAAAAATAGAAGAATTCCAAGCTCTTTCGTGACTACTCACATTATCAAGGAACTATAAAAGGAAACGTGAGAAGAAGGCTTATAAAGAGGCAGAATACACCTCACAGTCACATCACACTAACAAAGACAACACCTCACAGTAGCGAAACATCTCACGACTCTGTGAAGAGGAACATAAGAAAGGACCTGAAAAACTTCCCAAGAATTAAGATTAGTCCAATTTATCATTAAATTCTTCCCAAATTTTATTAATTATAAATGAATCCAATTTATATAAACCAAAAGAAATATTCATATTATTTTCAAAAGCCTTCTTCTCACGTTTCCTTTTATAGTTCCTTGATAATGTGAGTAGTCACGAAAGCGCTTGGAATTCTTCTATTTTTCATAGTGGTTGTCTTGCATATTTTGATATCACCTGTTTACTGTGATCTTTTTGCATATACATATATATATATATATATATATATATATATATATATATATATATATATATATATATATATATATACAGTGGTACCCCGACTTAGGATATTTTTTCATTCCAGAATGCTGTTCAAGTGCCATTACCAAACGAATTTATCTCCATAAGAAATGATGTAAAATAGACTAGTCCTTTTAGACCCCCAAAATTACACTTACAAAAGCATTTAAAAAAATCAACTTACATAAAAGGGTGTGTTTGGGGACCATCGTAAGTCGGGGTACCACTGTATATATATATATACATAAAACCACTGCGAAACAATAAAGAATGTCCAAGCGTTATTTTTCATATTATCAAAAAACTATTAAAAAATAAGAAAATAGAAAAAAATCACTGTACGGGTGGGATTTGATCCCATTCGCCATTGATTAAAACTTCACCTGTTCCATGGTTATTACGATCGTGAATCATGAAAGACATCAGAAGGTTATAAGGCTGGGATATCACCTCACATATGACCTAACACCTGACCCAGCACGCTAGAGCGAGGGAGTGTACTGAAAATTTTGACAGGTAGCAAGTCAAGTACAATTTATGAGTAACATGTCAAGCATAGCTTAAATTACTCACAAATTATATTAATTTATATAACCCTGAACTAATAATCATATTAAAATCAATACTAATTTTACGAAACTTGATTCGATTATATTTCCTCTCAACAATGGACTTACTTGTTACATCTTTCTCGGCCTTTTGAAACTCAATTAGGTGATTAAAATCTCTCGCATGAACAATCAGAGCATTAGACTCTTGTCCATTTGTAATGTTATAATTATGTTGTTGAAATTTTAGTTCAGATCTTATTAATAAATATTTGCAAAAAAACCCCCAAGGGAACCAGGAAGAGTTGAGGCCCCCGTAGTACCCCCCAGACCAAATTCGAGTGGCCGAAACCCCCCCAAAGGAACCCGGAAGAGTTGAGGCCTCCGTAGGACCCCCCAGACCAAATTCGAGTAGCAACAAACCCCCCCAGAGGGACCAGGAAGAGTTGAGGCCCCATAGGACCCCCACACCAAATTCGACTGGACAAAAACCCCAGTTGAACCAGGAAGAGTTGAAGCCCTCGTAGGACCCCCCAGACCAAATTCAAGTGGCCACAAACCCACCCAGGGCGACCAGGAAGAGTTGAGGCCTCCGTAGGACCACCCAGACCAAATTCGAGAGGCCACAAACCCCCCCAGGGCAACCAGGAAGAGTTGAGGCCCCGTAGGACCCCCAGACCAAATTTGAGTGGAAAAAAAAACCCAGGTGGACCAGGAAGAGTCGAGGCCCCGTAGGACCCCCCAGACCAAATTCGAGTGGCCAAAACCCCCCCAGGGGGACCAGGAAGAGTTGAGGCCACCGTAGGACCCCCCAGACCAAATTCGAGTGGCCAAAACCCCCAAAAGGACCAGGAAGAGTTGAGGCCCCTGTAGGACCCCCCAGACCAAACTCGAGTGGCCAAAAACCCCCCCAAAGGGACCAGGAAGAGTTGAGGCCCCGGAGGACCCCAGA